>DWQK01000601.1:0-19689 GCA_018231225.1 Noctuana stator
GCATGATTCTTTAAGGAAACCCGACAAATGCAATTGATGTGTTTAAATATGAAAATAATTGTTTACATTTACATTTTATTATTATATCTTCATTAGTACTGATGTACTACTTGTACCTAACGTCCAGTTTAAAGATTTAAAAGCAAAGCAAAAAGACTGACATGATCACCTTTTGTTATTTGGACCCCTAGAGTTCCAAGACCTTACGTAAGTTATTTTAATTTGTATGTTTTTACAACAGTTCCACCGGACATCCTAGACCGAGGGACGAGCACTGATCAGACGGTGCGGGAGGGTGCGTCAGTCAGCCTCACTTGCGCCGCTACCGGCTCACCACATCCGCAGATCGTATGGCGGCGGGAACACACTAAGGCTATTACCGTCGCCGGTGCTCAAGGTAGGAACCGAAGCCGTACTACTAACCGAAATTAGATTCGATAGGCACGGCCGTTTCTTTTCGATCGATTGGGCGGAGCGATTCTTACAACGTCTTGTATCTAATAGTCCCTTTGCTTTTTTAAGTGAAAAAAAAATGATGTAGTAACGTAGCAATTAACAAATATAAGCTTACCGAAAAAGTCAATGTAAGTCCCGGAAGAAATATTTTGCTGTTAGTTGCAATTTATCCATGTTCTTGAAACCGTTTTTATTTCCACTTTGCTTTTATACTCTACCAGAGTAATAATTGTCTATTGACTTCTTTAACACTATCAAAAATTAAGACCACTAATTGGAAGTTTCCCAGAGTTTATCACAATATAGCAGTCGTTAAACTTTGTCAGGGCAAGAGGTGGAAAATAATATTGTCTGACATACTTAAACTCCTATAATCCATTCTTATTTCATTAGTTATTGTGTCTTGTGTTCAGCTATGGGGTATAAAGTAGGCTGAAGCGAATGTCAATTGGGTTTCATACTTAAAAATTGTTTTTGTAGTGGTAGAAGCCTGTCAATGCACAAATGAACGAGTTCGAGCAATTTTAGCAGAAGCTCTTTCCAATAGTTACCAATATACGTAAGTTCAATATTAATCGTTAAAATGAATCGCCAAAGAAGGTTTAATTTGATAATTTGAAATGTGAAACTTTGGTATTGGAAGTTTAATCAACTGTAACTTATAGAGGAACTTGAGTTTTCGAAACTCTATCTTCGTGCTTTATTACTCTACTATTATTTTCCTGTAAGTTAGCTCCCGTTAATAAAGGTACTATTTTAGATTCTTTAAAGATATTTATGGTATGAAAAAAAGACAATAATCTTAAGTAAGTAATAGGAGATAAGGTGGTAAGTTTCACCTCCGCTCTATTAAATGGCCGTGAAGTAAGTTCTGTCAAGTTCATGTGTTTCGGTTGGGAGGTTCAGAGACACCTTATATGAAGCGAAAATCTCGGCCCTTTTGAACAGCAACGCATTTATTTAATATTTCAGATACTTTATAGACTGTACTTGTGTTGCATGTACTTTATACTTGTATAGACTTTCAGACGTGGGTGCCAGTGACAGCTTAAAGTTTTCTACTTACATAGGATAAAAAAATAATACAATTCCTGAACTTTTTTATAATACTTTATAAAAAAGTTCAGCTAAGACAATATATTTAGCACTTTAGCATTTTTTGTGTATTTACACATATCTTGAGATTCATAAGCGGCATCATATTATTATTCTGATAAGTATAGTCGTAGGTACCTTTAGAATTAACTTAAGTCGTTAAGTCTGTTTACTGTAGCTGTTTAGACTACCGACTACCGAATGATTACATTTTAATACGGACCTATTTTTCATATCGATTAGGAACACAATAATCAATCATTTATAATAAATATGTTTTCATCTATATATATATAAAGGGCAAACCTCACTCACTGACTTAGGTATATATAATGCACAGCCGAAACTACTGTACCTGGAAACTTGAAATTTGGTACAGGGGTAGTCCATATAACACAAAAAGCGCGACAGTAGCGATATAATTATATTGTAATATTATTCATTCTATACTATTTGGTCTTTCAAACTAATAAAATTGTTAGTAAATAGTATTTAATCTTTGGTATGTATAGTGACGTCACTGGAAGGCCCTGTGCTGAACATCAGCCGGGTGACTAGGCAGCATGCGGGAGCATATCTATGCATCGCCTCTAATGGCGTTCCGCCTTCTGTCAGCAAAAGAATTATGCTCACTGTGGAATGTAAGTACCTACATTACTTGTGTGATTTAAACTTCATAGACGTGATATTTTAATGAAATTTCTACGCGTGTGGTTATAATTTGATCGTTCCGAGTGTTCGTATCCTATTTGCTTAGTTATAGTTCCGATACCCACGAAAGCCCACTCATGTGGAAATGGAGATGAAGAAACACATATTTACCTACCTGCATATAATATTTCTTTCCGAAATTAGTTCCACCGGTGATAACAATACGGAACCAGCTCGTTGGTGCGGTGCTGGGCTCTGAGTTCATTCTGGAGTGTGAGACTGAAGCCTATCCCAAACCAGTCAGCTACTGGAGTCGTGAAAACGGTGAAATTGTTCCTATTGGTAAGAATCTGTTTTTTCTTAATTGAGTTAATTATTATAATAGTAAAAATAAGTATATACTTTGAAACTTACTACAAATACTCGCAGTAAATTAGATGGGTACATACATACTTTTCAATATTCTCGTAAAAATGTATGAAATGTTTTCTTAAACGTTTTCATGTAATAGTTTTCGACATGTTTTTCTCCAAATATAATTTGTTGGTCACATAAACGAGTGCCTGAAAATGTACTTTAAAACTTTGTTATTTTATTCGGCGATGCAGAGTGTAGTGCGATGTGTTTGTGTAGGCTATTTTCAACCGGAAAAATATTTCTATATTTTTTGTTTCACCTTGCATAATGCATGAGCAGTTAATAGATATGTAAAACGCTGCAGAACTACGTACACCTATAATCATATAAAAATCGCTGCAGGATTATGCCAGTCACGTCAAAAGTCGTAATTTTCTTTTCGTAAAATAAAGAGTATTATGGACTACTAATGTCTGTTAGTCCCTTTTTCCCCGCTTCTCAAAATTGATAAGTTTTAAAATAAAATTCTATTTTAAGTTTTTTCTATAAAATTACCTATCCAGTGGTATATGTACATATGTTTTTTGTCGTATAACATAAGTAGGTTTTTGCATGAGAATTGAATTAAACTGATATCTGGCAATGATCAGTTTAGCTGGTGGTTGAAGTATGCGGGCATAGTGATGATTCCGGGATCGATTTAATAATACTCGTATGTTGATAGCAAAGCAAGATGAGATATGATAAAATCCTCTTACATGTTTTATGTTTGAAATAGTCATAAGCACCTACTGTGAGTAATAATAATGTGCGTTCCTAATTCAATAGGCTCATACATACGAGTATATAATAACTCATATTATAACTTTCAAACTGTTTCGTATAGTACATATTATTATGTTTTCATAGTGATTATATTTTTGTTTTCTAAAGGAGGCGGTCTCGAACCTCTGAAGATCGCAGGGTCTTTTAGATCAGTACTGCGGTTACCCATCCGAAGAGTTACAGTCTCAGACTACGGCGCCTATAAGTGTGTTTCTAAAAATTCATTGGGAGATACTGAAGGCACAATAAAACTGTATCGTAAGTAAAATTTGTACATGGATTTTATAACAGTAGTAAAGTGTAACAAACCTGTAACTACGTCTAATCGTATGTTGATAGCATAAAGAATCAGTCTTCTTCAGAGGCATTTGGAAAAAGAAAATTGCAAAAGAAACGATTCTTTTTGCGAATAAAGATTACATTCCCAAGATTAAGAATCATTTAATCTTTTACAGGTATTAAGTAAAATCTTAATTTTTTTTATTTCATTTCCTAGCTATGCCTTCTCCGCCGATGGACAACAGAAACGGTAAGAAACGTAGTTAGTATAATTTATAACAATAAAGAGAGGTTGTGGATTTTATACAGTAACCTTCATGTTCACTTTTTGCAATAAATTTAAATGTATCTTGTAGCCTATTGAATATTATTATATTTTTATTACCTAAAACTAAGACCACACGAGAGCGTAGTTTTTTTAAAACAATAAGGTAATATTTCTCATTTCAAGAATTTTCTTCAGACTGTTACGCTAACTAGCGCATCTTTTACAGTTGTCCAAAGACTCAATATAAAGGCAGACCGATCTTCGGAAAGCACGCCGTATGGAACCCAGGGTATGTATGATGTTTCATAAACATAAGTCATAATACTACCTATATCAAAACATTAAAAATGTTTGCCTAACAAAATGAATAATTAAAGCTATACTATATAGTTAATAATTTGTGATGTAAATACACTTGATTTTAAAGGAGTGCCGAGAATTTTTTTCCGCCGACTTTTTTCTCCCGGCCTACCTTAGCCAAAAGGGCGTCTAAAGCCGATGTACCGTGTTATTTAACGTTCATCGAGTACCTAACGATGTATAAAAAAATTTGAATTTTGAATTTTTGTGTTCTAACAATTTTTATTTTACCAATATTTCTCATTAAAGCATAAATGTTGTCACTATTCATTAGCTTGCCCTAGTAAAGTTAAATGTTTATTCTTAATAATGTAAGTTGTGGAAAGAAATAGTGGCCTTCACTTCAATCAATCCGTGCCTTTAGTTGTCGATATTGAAATCCTTTGACTGACTTTGTGAGTATTATGTCAGGTTGATGGTCTTTATGTTTTGGCTTCGCAAATTCATATCAAAGTAATATATTACGTATAGAGTACATACAAGTATAACACGGAAATGTCACGTGTGAGGTTCCGAGGGTAGGTAGGTACGTTGTTAAAATGTGATTGTACAAGTAATAGGTTTATAACTCAAGAACGGCTGAACCGATTTTCATGATGTTACTATTTTTGAGCAAGTATTTTGTTCAATATTGATAGTACTAGTTTATTCGTGTATCTATATTTTTTAATTATAATAAGTGTTTCTTAGCATAAAATATTCCTTCTGGCGGCAACTTCTTACAGGAAATTTTTTACAAACCTTGATTTTTGAATACTCTATAAACGGTTAAGAAATTCTTTATATATTGATCAAAAGAAATGATTTCAGCGAAAAAACATGTAAAGTCTAATTAGCAAAATATTATCAGATTTCAGATTACAAGATTTCAACAAGGCGGGTTCAAAGGATCTTTTTTATTGTGGTTTTTTGTTACCATTAGTGCTTTCAACAATGACAGTGTCTAAGGCATTTACGCACACTGTTATCGATACAATTTGAAAGGAAGCAGATTTAATAATAAACGATATGGAACCTGTTGTACTGTGAATTACAATTTATTTACGGCTTATCCTAAGTGTATAACATTATTACCTGTTTAGAATTAAATTTCGTTTTCAGTTTCGCCTATTTATCTCATTTTTATATATTTATACATATCTACCTAATAATAAATCACTTTTTGTCTGGGACTCCTGCGTGAGACGTAAGCTATTTAAAAAAAATATATGTTTATTAATTGAAACTTATTATCTACAGGGCATTATTTTCTTTATTGTCATAATCAATATTATACTAAGACGCTTTAGTTAATCAAAAGGGACTGCAGTCAAGAAAGTGATAAGAATAAATAATTATGCCACTGTTCTTGTTATCAACTTGAGAAATAGACGTCTTTATTATTCTTTTAGAGTTCCACAGCGCAGCGCCCTATTTAGTACTATGGTTTTTGTTCGTATCAATACGTATATTTTACTAAAAAGAAGATTATAAGAAATAAAATTTTTTGTAGTGCGGTTTAGTGTATAGTGCTTATTGCAAAACGTAAAATAAATTCATTTTATTATTCCATAATATATCTGGTAATCTTATTGAAATAAATGTAAAGTATACTTCCCTTTCCTTAATCTTGTCCAGCAGGCAGTACTCTTTCCTAATGCAATTTCTTTGTAACATGTCGGTCTGAATTTGCGCTGAAACTGTCCGTAAGTACTGCGTCAGTCTTTTGTCGAAATTGTGCCTGATCTGGGAAACCATTCCGATATACAAAAAGAATGTAATCATGTTGTAAGATCGTATGTACTCGTAAGTAGAAGAAGAGTATATATTTAATGTATTCATAATATGGACATTAATTTTTTGTTACAGTCAATAATATAAATATGTAGGGATAGGTATAAGTATATTTGTAGGTAACAAACATGAAATTTTTAGTAGGTGACTGACTGCATATTGAAAAAGTTTTAACTTTCTCCAGTATGCCAGTCCAGTATGCCAATAAATAAATAAATTATTATTGTGTACTAAAGCAAGTTTTAAAAGCAAAAATTACGTAAATATTGTAATTTCTTTACTCTGAATTGATACTAGGTTTTATTCTGTTCACTTATTTACATAAATAATGTAAAAATAATCATGATTTTTCTTAAACCTAACATATCATTTAATTTTCATGTTAATATAGGTCTCTATTAGGATTGTAGAGATTATTTTCCTACTTTGTTAACTAGTCAATATTGATATGCCTGTATTAGATAATAAGTATGTAATTAAATGTAGCATAACTAATATTCTTATATCATTTGCAGTGACATATCTTATTCTTAAAGCTTGAATTAGAGATGACGTACTCGTAAATGTATTAGAAAAATATAATTGTATAGTTGGAAGCGAAACACAAATAATTAATAAAAGTATTACTATTTATAGACTGAGTTTAATAAAAATGATTAGGCTTGTAAATATAAGTGCATAGGAATTTTAAGATAGTTACATTTTGTGCTTCATTTAAATATAAAATATTGTATGTAATTAAAAAGGCGGTCAATTAAGTATGAAAAGATGCTTATTGTAGTAATATTCTATAGCGATAAAGGTTATAAAATATGAGACCTGTATATTTGTGTAGGTCATCATGATTTCAGGGAAATATCATATTTCTTGTAGTTTTCTCTTAAATTGTACCATGTACTTGTATTTTTGCAGTTGCCCTTATAGGCAATTAGACAATTACTGGTAAACGTATTAGATTATTCATTATTAAAAAAAAATTAATAACATATTTTTTTTTATTAACAATGATTCTGTGAAATGCGTTTGGTATCCACATTTTTACGGCTAGTCTTTTGTTAATAATCAGGCGAAGGTAAAAGTACAAGCAAGAAAGTAAAAGCGAAGGTAAAATACAGCTGTCATAACTTTTTTCCGTGAGTCAGGAAAACATCGTTTTGATAATATGGAAAAGCTAATTTTATTTTTTGATTGAAATTACACATTTTGTACCAAATTAAATAATAACTGATTTTGTTTTCGCTGTAAACTATAAAGGTCTTATTGAATTGCGTTGGTGGTTTTCTGTTATTTAAAAATATTTCTAAGGAAAACTAGATTATAATATGCATAGACACAAACAGTAAAATATTCAGGATTACAAAATATGTAGCTACACACATTTTTATCTTTTGTTTGTTTCTATGAATTTTTTTCAATATCTCTTCAATGTACAGTTACAACCCTGTATTGTTTATTAAATACTTTATGTCACCGTAACAATGTAATAACTGTTCGTTTATAATCTAACGCGTCAGTTTCAAAACTAAAAAATTTTGAACCACAAACATTTACAAATTAACACAATATCATAATATAACTATAAATTAATTAACAAAAACTTTGTTTCAAAACAAAGTTATACTGTTTTATCAGTTAGAATATGGTTTATTTTTTATAGAATAAATTTAGTTGTACATATTATGGACCATAATCGCTATATTTATTAAATAAAATTCGAAACTGTTCTAATGTTTAATTACTAACCCTCTTTATCTTAAGGTTAACGCATTCAATGCATAACTGTCACTAGGTCTTATTAAATCGTTATAAATATCGCTGAAGTATGGAATCTGTTCGTATTTACATAATAGATAACCTATCTATAGTATTGACGTGTTACTTGGATGCACTTCGATTGAACTTCAATTACTTTAAAAGGATTAATTTCCTATTAGAATTTAAATGAATTAGACGTAAAGTCTCTTTCGATAATGAAGTCGTATTAGGCAGTGATTGATGATAACTGTAACACAATTTGGTTTTTCCAAGAAGCAAGTTCAAATCGCAGATTAAATTATTACATCCCTTTCATGTCTCATTAAATTAAAAAGGAAATTAACAGAGAATTCAGACGACGGCTGTGCTCGCGCGTTGACTATGTTTATTACTCTCTTTAAACAACATTGCTTAAATTATGTACAAAAGTGTCTCTTGCCAAATTACTAAATGTTAAGTTCATTACTTCGCTGAGAAACGTTCGGAAGTTTAACTTTAATTTAATTACAAACGCAGGTAATACGGAATTTAGTACTGAGATTTGGGATTAATTGTACAAATATTACAATTATTTTTAAATATTTCTCATTTAAGTGTTTAGACGTGTGTAAGTCAATAAAAAGAATGGCCTAGACAATTGTGAGTGAATATCTTGCAGTTCTATTAATATTACAACATACATCTGTATGTGTTTAATTGATGACCTCCTTTTTAGGAATCTTTTTTGAAATCTACACGATATGTTTTTTCAAGCTTTATAGCCCACTCAATTTATTTTCCAGTTGTTTGATAAACTTTACTCACGAAAATAAATGCTATCTTTAAAATATCAGTGGCTCGTTACAGTAAAACATGAATAAACTCTTTAAATGGAAATGCTCGAAAACATCTGAAGTACTTTATTCGCTGCAATTTTAAAGTTCCAAGATTTCTAAATACCTACCTAAAGCTGTCCGTATGTTATGTGAGCGGGTATCAACGTAGTTTTTATAAAACACTTCTGCACTTTCATATGAAATAAAAACGAAATAGAAATACGAATATAAAATTAGTTTAAAACAAAAACTAAGCTGAATGTAGATTTGCCTAACCAGTCACTTGTCTCTTGGCCACATCGTGATAAATAGTTGCGGTTTTGCGACTTATTTTAAGTTTTTTAAGTTAGGTTTGGTTCGATTAGTTGAGATTAGGTAAGGTTACTTTAGATTACGGTTAGGTCATTTGTGCTTTGGTCACCCCAAAAAATCGATATGCAAAAAACATAGCCGGGCATAGTCAGAAGCTGGGTTTTAAACGATATGGTGGGCGCTTCAAAAAAAGGGGGCGTATGGTGATGTGATGGTACCTGGGTCTGGGCCAGATAGATCTCAATTCATGTAGGTTCAACGAGCGGCTATATCCTAGATAAAACAGTGTTGCCTATTATAGCAATCAGCTCCTCGATAACTGCTCGAGGCATCGATACGTGGTGCCTTTGTTACCTGTTTCGTTCTTTTCAAAACAAAAGCTTGCCGGTATTATAACGCAAATATTTCATTGTTCCCGTTGTTTTGTTTAACTAATTAGCCGACACACTCTGGTGTTGTCTTGATACTGCAGAATAGGTACTACCTAACACAATGTAACGTGACCTCATTAAAATTGAAATTGTAATCTTGAAAACGAAAAGAAAAATCCGATGCAAATTGATAGAAACTATTTAACCTTAACTTTAGTAAAGTTGCTGTAACATAGCTTTGTGCTAGGTATTATGAGGACTCACATAATGCTAATATTACTTTCCGTAAATATCAAGGGTAATAATTGCACTGAAGCACGCCATTGGTATCCGCAGAATGGGTTTTTCAAGAAAATGTGACTACCATACCTTAATGCTTTTCTGTTCAGATTACCAAGGTTTTCTTAAGACTAGATAGATGATAATTATTTATCAAAGCTTATGCCTGCAAGAATCACATACATAATATAAATGTATGTTATTGAATGGTTGTGTGATTAACATATTTGTAAATAATAATTAATAATTTTCATAAAAGGCTGACCTTTGTTGCGATGTACCTATCTATAAGTAATATTTCTTACCTCTTCAGATAGAACATCAATTAGGACTTGGCGACTCAAATATCATGGTCCATAAAGGGGTTATTAAGTAAAGTAATTAGAATACCTATTATCTACGTTTGATAATATGGATATAATTTATCTACAAAATGTAAGCGGCCGTCTGTGATCTTGAAATAACTTGATATAACAAAATATTAATGAAGAGTTAATTTGAAACTATTTTAAAAACTGATTTTTACTAATAACTGAATGAAAAGAGAGAGACAAAAAGAGAAAGAATGAATGAGAGAATATACAGTGAGACTGTAAAGAGAATCATGACCAAACTAAAATATTCAAAATCCGAAGGAAATTGGTTCAATTAATAAAAAGAATTAAGAATATGATTAGGTAACATTTCTTTCCGTAATTTTACTGCTTCTCTTCGTTCAAGCTGATTGGTTAGAAATGAAGCTTATATTTTAGCAATTTTATTGATTTTTCGAGTGTTCTAGATGAAATTTTTGTTAGTTTTAAAATCGCGGAAACAAATCTGTGGGGCTCAACTAGTACAATAATAAACAGAGGGTAATAATTACGTTGCTGTGTTAGGTTTCAAAGGGTCCAATGGTTTATATTGGCATCATCTGTAGCAAAATCAAACAATATCGAATTATGCACTAATTACACATACGTGTCATACATACATAGTAATATGTATATTGCAATATGTAGGGGACACTAGGGCTGGTAGGTTGTGGGGTCAGATAGAATAACTGTAAATAACTCAACGCGTAATGTAGTGTTGCGAATACGATGCGTTATCCGATCAAGACAATTCAACAGACTCCCCGTCATGAACAGTTGCGCGAAGCACTTGTCTTATAAACTTTAAAGCAAACGTTAATAAAATCTTAATTTTTAGGAGGTAGTGTTTCTGTTTCATTTATAAAAACAATAACGTAGACTTATAATAAATAACTGAACAATATGTTAAGTCCAGTCACATAAGTCAATTTTCCAAAAACAATAATTTGAGGAAAATTGTTTCTTCGTTTGGCTGTTAGCATTAAAATTGTAAAACTGAAAAGTTCTAGTTCATGTGGCAAGGTGCCCAGAATGCGGGTTGCATTTCCTCGCTCAATAGTTGTATTTTATGTGGTGGCACGGTTAAAGAAATGTACGCCTCAGTAATAATTCTTATTGTGACACACGTAATCAATAATGGAGGAACTTGAAAACTTGAATATTTGTGAGTTTTATGAGTCAAAACCTGTATAAATCTCTACTTATTGTTGAAGTTTGCATTTTTGTTTCCTCATATACTTCCTTTAGTTAAAAAAATCCTTTTTTATACTCTATATTTTATGAAGCGATATTTTTATTTTAATTGATTACTTTATTTCAATAACATTTTGCTTTGCATTCAAAAAAGAAATGTAATAATTATATTAATAAGGTCAAAAACGAATCGGTGTCAATGTAAATAAGATTTAATTTACATGATTGCCGGCTTTCATTGAATACATTACCTACCTACGAATCGCAGTGGCGTTTTTCGTGTATGATATAGGGGCTTTTATTGTGAAAACAAGCTTAAAGCCTAAAACAGAATAAAGACTTTTTCCTCTTACTAACCCGCACTGTAACAGGTTTGTAGAGTGTTTCGTAAGAACAAACGTATGTTTTATAGGATTTCCCTAATCATGATGTCGGTTCAGTTCACAGTTACTGTATCTACTCAATAATAAAAATATTGTAATAGTAATAGTGATTATGAGATAATAAATAATTATTTTGAGATAAAATCTAAATTCTACATTTTAAATTTAGAAGATAAGAATAGCAATTGCAGGTTAAACTTATAATTAATTACCAAAAATCTAAATGTTAATTAGAGACGAGATATTATAGCTATTTACTTCACTTTAAAAGTATCCGTCGATTTGTGGTCAGATTTGTGATGTCCCAAAGTCCGCATCTGTTCTAATCTATTGTAGTGTAGTCATCTGTTGATGTCATATAAGTTCTAATGTATGACGTCAGAGTAGTACCTAGTAGCACTTACTAACCATATCATTTTAAAAGATATTTTGGTATGTTTCTAATTATAGACATATTATAATAAAGACTTCAAAGCAAAAAGCGTGAGAACTCCGCACCTTTCGTCTACTGAAGTTCCTTTTAAGATGTTTGCAAAAAACTTTCTTTCAAGCCGTTTTTAATAGAATAATGTGAATCTAAAATAGACATTTGTATTTTAGTTCTTACTTAGATGATATTATTGCACACAGACATATAATTATAGAGGAGCATCTATTAAGTGAATTTTTATACATATAACGTATAGTGGCTGTCGAAATATCATTAGCATTACATGAACAGATAAGATATTTAGGAGGCTCATGTGTAATATCATTCAATTAGCACTGTCAAGCCTAACTTGAAGAACTTCCATTCCTCTCCCCTGGGCTTACCCTGTTCTCACGCATAAATATACCTGTTTTTTGTTAGTATGAAACTAATTCATTCTACGTGAACAGTGAGTGGTTAACACGTAAGTAGTAATAATGGATAACAGTTCATGGTAATTTCGAAAATATTATTAATTTAGTTAATAAGTCTCGATACCTACAAGAATTTTTGTTAATTTTTTTTTGTATTTGTTTTGAATTTGAGTGAGAAATGAAATTATAAATGTTCGATAATGAGATACCAAATAGTGTTAGCGATTATTTAAAAATTTTGTAAATTGTAAGTATGTATTTAATTGTAAGAATGAATTACAAAAGTATAATATGAGTATTATACGATACTAAATTAAATAAAGTAAATCAATAAGGTTGTCTACACACTATTGTTATAATCTGCAACCTACATTGCAGGCAAAATCACGGGGGTGTTGTCATTCTAAGGACTAATTATGCCGGCCCTTCCGTCCTTCAAAACGGAATATGACGACGCATTCATAACTGCGGCAGAGCGCTACTTTGCAGGTTATGTGAATAACACAAGACTAACATAGGGACGGATAAAGAAATACAAAAACTATTGATGGTGAAGAAGTGCTTTATCTTTTTGCGAATTTTGCTTTAGAATTCAAACTATGGAAGCTTAACAAACGCGAAACGCAAAGCGAGATTACGCACCAAAATTGACGGATTCTAATTGCGGATTTAATAAAATTCTAATGTAGGTATCTGTTTCCGGTATAAGGGTAAGTAAGTATCTGGGGTAAGTGTTTAATACCCATGACAAATGCAGTCCTATTGTACACATATATTATGAGTGCAAATATTTTTATTCTTTATTTAGCTTCAACGACAGTAAAATAATATTGTTAAGGCAAAGTTTTACACAAGTTACACGTGATTTTTGTAATGCTCTCAGTACACGGTCTGCATAAATATTAAACCTGTAGCATGAAGTTCCAGTTCGGTTCAATGCGTCGAAACATGCATGCAGAGTAGAGATAAACATTGTCTGTTTAATCTCCACTATTTTTTACATGTTAATGAGTAGATTGTTATGTAGGTTATTGTTATTGTAATAAAGCATATAATTTTTTATTGTTGATGAGTAGCAAACGCAGTTTTGACCACCTGACGGTAATTAGTAACTGCAGCAAAAGGGCACTCGAATCTAACCTCAGGAGATAAGTTCTATTTGAGGTAGTACGTGAAAGCATTGCTAATCATGAATAGGTACTGAGATGGTTGCCTCAAATAAAGTGTCTCCGGCCGCCTCCCCTACAAAAATACAATTTACACAATTATTTGCTCTTGGAGTTCTGTTTACATGAATCTGCTCAGTATGATGCGCACGTAGAGGTACATTTTTGTTTAGTTAAACGGGAGGAGAAAGGAGCATTATTGACTTTAATAAGAAATATATTTGGGCACAAATTTTTAAGAGAAATAATGGTAGTAGGTGGATGGTAGACGACCAGTACTATTATGAATTATTTATTAGGTATCTACTGTATGTTACTGTGAAATAATTTATTAAGAATTTGATAAGAGGCGTTAAAGACATGAACTTTTGTCATAAAGTACGTACCTAGTATATTGTATTTATTTCAAGTGAGTAAATGAATACATCAATAATTTGGCCGTAACATCCTTACTAGTGAACGTAGAAAAATCCTACTTAGTCTTTAATAAATAGTTTCCTATTTGCAATACTGTTTGTCTCTGGATTTTTTCACCGTAACCGCAGATAAAAATTGAAAATACAAAACTAAGTTATAAAATGACGATGAAACATGTAACACAACGCGACCACTCGAGTTAATTCCGTTGGATAATACTTGGCTCATTAACCGAACCCTGGATTATCAACTTGAAATTGCACGACTGAGCAATACGAATATTATGATGTTAAAAGCAATGAAAACTCCGTTAACCCTCCTGTATTTCAGTTTCCATAAAAACTTGGGATTTCGTGAAATATATTGGAAAAAAAAGGTCTACACGGTCCGTCATTAAAGGTAAATTGCTCTGCTTTATATCCGTTGAAATGTAAAGCGTTGAAAATGTTTGAATGCCATGCTCGAGTTGAGGTGAATCTTCTGCAACGTCGAAGCTGTTTTCTTTGGCGAACGAATGATATTTTTGTATGACTCTCAGGCCTTTTTGTCACTTAAAACTATATTAATTTGTATTTTGTAGCCTCCTGGCCATTAAGTTGGTGCAAAAGCTTACATGTAAAGCGAAACCGTTATTTTTTATGAGCAATCGTGATTTTTAAGATCGGTTTTTAAAATGTTTACAATTTTTCTACTAATGAGTTAGATTATAAATTAACAGTTTTGACAATGTTACAGTAAGATAACCACTTTTAGAAATCAGAAGAGGTCGCCTTATAATAAAAAAATGTTTAACGTTCGATGAAAAAGTAATTTTCCTAACAGAAACGAAATTAGAGCTTCGTAACACGAGTAGAAACGTACAGTTCATAGATGAACTTAACGATATAGTATATCTCTAACAACACGTTTTTTAAATACCTTTTCTAAATGGAACATAATAAAAGGTATTATCTTTAATCACTTGATCACTTCAAATAAAAAGATTATGCAGAACCAGTCCAAGTGATTGCGTAAATATTTATTGAGCAAAAGCCGATTACGATCGAAAAGTCTATAGCTGTGAATCAGAGTAAATGGATTTTTAGTTATCGTCGTACATCTTGACTAAAATGTGAGATTGTTTATCATTCAGGCTGGTTCATTTGTAACTATACTCATAGACTGTATCTTTACTTCGTAAAATCGAAACGTATTGATGATGAAAAATATATTGGCAACGTACCTAAATGTTGTGCAAACTTTTCCAAGCATTTGATGTCTGTACTATTAAAAGAAAGAATTTATGGACAAAAAAAAACATTAGCACTTAGTTAATTTAAAACAAAACAGATAGGTACATACGATGAAACCGTTATAATTAATATACAATCTGAAAAAGTTTGTTTCAGTTAGATTATAAACAGCACTCCCAGCGAATTTCATGACGGGCATAGGTATAAAATTTCCGTTATGACCGCAAATCTCCGTTCCGACCCGACACGCGGATAAGCGCGTACAAACTCGACAAACGCGGTATGCTCAAACCATTTTAACGGGTCAATAAACATCCCGCCGTCATACATTAAAACTTAATAATATCACTACATAGTATAAAGCAAAATCGCTTCCCGCGTCTGTCTGTATGAATGTATGCTTAGATCTTTAAAACTACACAACGGATTTTGAGGAAGTTTTTTTTAATAGATAGAGTGATTCAGGAGGAAGGTTTATAATTATGTATAATTTACTGATTTTGAGGCGGTACGAAGTTCAGCGGGTCAGCTAGTCACTTATAAGAAGAAAAATTTAACATATAATTTTAATTACAAGAAAATTTCAAAATAATATTGTCGCACTAAACTACACACACAAAACAACGATAATAACTAGACTATGTACCTAAGTCGTAGACTTTATAGTAAAAGTGACTGAAATGCTTTGCATCAGGTGCACAACAAACTCATTTGATGCTATTCGATGACTTTTAGAAACAGCTATCGGCGAAGGACATCTTACTTTCGAAGTTTAGCTGTAGAAGCCAAACGTGACACACATGAACACCACAGAAAAATGAGGGGTTCTGTAGAATGTACACAATTATTTTAAATTAATGACTATGTAGGCCACGGTGAAGGTAATGAGACTAGATCTGTAAAGCGGCGACATTGACTCTTTAATAGTAAGCTACGGCAAATACAAAAGATAAAGTATTGAATATTTTGAATAAATCTACGTACTATGTGTAAGTAGGTACATATTGTTGTACCTTTCCATCTAGTTCGCCATTATACCGGAATACTATAGAAGATTACAGGCTCATTGATAACTTGGATACGGAACCCTGAAATTTCATTTGTACCGATCTAATATCTAAGTATCTATAGTATAGCTTGAAAGTAAAGTTTTTATGTATATACATCGAGTTATATAATTTTCAAGATGACTTATAAAAGTTAATGGAGATAGAAACTATTTAGAAAGTAGTGTAAAGGTAAGTATGTAGATAAGCAAAAAGTGGATAGAAGTCAAGTGGAAGATTTATCATTTGTTAAATAATTTACTGCAAAAATTGAGACAAGCCATCAATAAGTATGCAAAATAATATATGTATGTCAGATTTAATTTAATCTGCAAGCTCGAGCACTGTGCTCTGACGGCTGCGGTATTACGTTATTATTGAAACGCCAATCATATACTTATTTATCTGTAAGAGACACTTCAATAAAATTTGTATCTACGTAATTTGTATTATAACGTAATTTTTTTAAATAAAGAGATCGTCTGTGTAAAAATTTGGACATGGAAATACTGTAGTAGGTTTAGGGTTAAGTATTTTCAAAGAGTTGTAAAGCTCTCTTGCTAAATAAGTTCTTGCTTTTTATTTGAATCTGGTTATAGTTTCTCTACTCCATTATTTTGTCCGCAATGTTACTATACTATTGTTATACCTAAGTGTTATAGCCCGAAATTAAGAATCGGGCAAATCCTAAAACTAATTCTAAGGTTAGTAAATTACTAATATTACAATACCTTTACTAAAGTAATCATTCCCCACTCTCCATAATCTTTATATTATTGAAAAATATTAAACCACCGCGTGATCGTTATTACATAGATACTATTGTTGAGGATTTTTCGTATAAAAATGACAAATCATTAACTGAAGTATCAGTAAACTATACCTACTATGGATACATTACATGATTCAATTTGCAGAATACTGGATTAGTGTGCTATTAAGTGTATGAGGAATTGAGGACCTGGTGATTCAGTCAACTAGCATGTAAGTGATATGCCAGATGACCTTTTTACAAGTATATAATATAATTTGCCGTTTGTGTGGGTGAAATTTTGGATAAATTAGAACCATAAGGCTGTCGTCAGAAGTTTTTGTGAAAATAAATTACTATAATAGGGCTTCTATTTTTATATGTTTTCAAAACTTTCCATCATGATACACTCAACTATGCTTGCTTATTTAGTGTACTAACTAGCACATTAGTCTATCGCTCTAAAATTTAACAACATAAAAATATGTTGTAGACAAAAGTCTGAACCGTCTAACTGCCCATTTACCACACGTAATTACTGCAACCGGTCATTTAGCACTCTGCAAATTGGATAGTGTGTAGTAACCATTGTTTCAAATAGTGTCAAGTGTATCATTTAGGGCGGTCGAAGGGAACAATAGGCGGTAATCAATAAGAGCCGGTGGCGGGCCATTGTGTCTCTAATGTGAGGGAATTAGCTATTTGCTTCGTGACGAAGACAAATTGTATCCGCACCTCGATTAATTACACAGCTTAACCACGTTATCGATATATAAATACACGTGGCCGCTCGAGATAATCGACGCCTGTACGAATCTTTAGCCCCTAATATTTTAGCTATTGACCGTTGCTTGCTCGTATAAAGTACACCATTATATATAAGTATTAGTAATAAATAGGCGTAAAAGGTATTAATGAATACTTTTATTGAGAGTTATTTTTTTTAATTCATTCTATTTATCGATATCACTTCGCGACAAACTAATCATTTTGAAGCATTTTAGGTATCCCATGATATACATACACAAAATTAATAATAAATGGTTGTGCTTTTAATATATCCAACTTATCCTTGAGTAAATAATACAATTTGAAATTCGAATAGGTATCTTTCATTAAGCTTTCGATTAAGTTGTACCTATTGCAAAGCGTCAAAAGGTGCTTTGAAGTTGTCATCGCTTAAAACTGAAGGTTATTGGCCCTTCTCTAGAATCCTTAAACATTTGATTGTTCTTGAACTTAGTTAATGAATTAAGATTCTGTCTGATATTTTCAAGTTGTAGGACATTTTTTTTTTTGATCTTTATAAAGCTTTGTGGTCTTCTGCCAGTAAGTCCCACATAACTCATGACATCTTAACATAAACTATGGTAGAAAATTTTCTCTTAAGCCCTTGTTTAGCACAATTAAGTACTTTTCAACGGAGCTTATTAGCTCCTAACTAGTGGCTTCGCGAAGCTAATTGTACTCCAACCTACGACTTGATGTAATTCGAGATTCTATAGACAATTATAGAAAAAGTAAATAAAACCTTTTCGCTATTGTGTAGTGCAAAAAGACATAAGTAAAAAATAGTTTCTGGTTTAAATATTTACAATGATTATAATAATAACATAAATATTAATAAGCGTATCCAGGTTTGGATCCAGTCTTAAATAGAAATTTGCGCCTAAATTATGTAAAAATATATGCAATGTAGAAACATGAGATTTAAGAGTTTAAGATTTGATAATAGTGTCTTTGAAGATACGTAAAAAATAACTTATCAATAAACTTATGTAAATGGAACGTTTCCTGCTATGTTTCTCTGACTGTGAAATGTCAATTAAAAGACAAGTTACTCGTAAACTTTTTGTTATTAAGCGCTGTTGTTTAGTTGTTTGTTGTTAAGATGTTCCGCCAAGGAAGACTTGTTACTTGTTTCGAGAACAAATCGAACTTCCAGCGACTGTTTTAATCAAAGTCAATGTTCCTTATGATTCAACAGTATATATTTTAAATGTTATTCTGGCATGTGACATGTCTTTAAATATTTTAAACTTTTTGATAAAGTGACTGTTTCGATAAATGATTTTTAACTTACTTCAATATTAAATAGTAGCTATTTAACACAACTTATAACACCTAATAGTAAAGTTGTAGTAATTTGTCTCTATCCGGAGTAAAACAATGTAGGTATAAGTACTTCTCAAGGGCTGAATCCTAGTAGTTATCGTCTTGGGACTCATAAAAAGAGATTGCTTCCACTCCAACGACGTTTTATTGACTTATTAACATCGATATCAGATCGTAACACTTGATTCTTTGATCTTCGTCAAACATTTAGATACTCAAGCTATGTCTTGCTTCCTTCAAATGTCCTCCGAATATTTTGTGCTTAAGAGGAAGAGGTAATATGTAAGAATTGCCGCGGGTTACAATATATGTAGCTTGGTTTAAGCAAATTTGTGCAACTTTCTAATATAGAACATGTATAACATTTTAAGTTATAGGTTTTCAAGCTAGCAGCTGCAATGAGAGCAGTGATAGACTACATAGTGATTGAATATCAGTCTAATGTTTCCTTGTATGAACTTGTTAATAAAAACCTAGCTATGCCACGCGGTTTCACCCACGTTAAGAATAGTAGCTTAATGCTTGATAGCCTATAACCTTCCTCATGAATGTAGCTATCATATAGAAAAAGAATTTTTCAAATCGGTCCAGTA
>DWQK01000602.1:0-19680 GCA_018231225.1 Noctuana stator
ATGATGAATTTAGGTTTCTGCTTTCGGTCTGGGTGTTTGTGTGTGTCCATTGCACCCACGACACAGGGAATCCTAGTGTGAGGTTGTGAGTGTGAAGCGTTGAAGCGTTATGGTGTGGCTGTTTTAAACTTCTTAGTAGGTTCAATTCAATTAATCTCAAACAAGCGTTATCCACAATTTTCATAAAATAAAGACAATAGTAGACCTTTGATATGCATTATAGCGGTAAGATCTTCATTGTATATAGAAGGTTCTTTATATTTGAAAGAAAGATTCTCTAAAAATATTGAAATCATAAGCTTATTTTACTTTTCGCCGACTTCTCTCACTTTGAAGAAGACCTCATACAATTTCAGACAGGCCGTACCTACCTATGGATGACCTGTGTATGTGCCCCAGATACATCGTTCGCCCGTTCGCCACTTCTTTAAAACCCCAAAATTCTACACAGGTGGATATAATATATAACATTACAACACAATACAATGACCTCGACTGCTAAAATGATATACGGGAGGATGACAGGCCGCGATCGGGCGATCTTCACCCTTCCCTCATCAGTCATAGCGGCCGTCAGACGGCTAAGCGGCCGCATTCAAATTGCCATCCGATGACGTCGTGCTTTCGCGACCCCAGCCTTGTCTATGGACAACATGCAAAGAGTATGAAGATCTGTGCTAATACTGTTATGTCTACATCGTATTTGCCTCGATGAGTACTTAAGGCCAAGTAATTCATGATGTCGCAGTCCGTTGCCACCGCTTCGAAAAACAGTAAATCAACTGTACGATAGTCTAGTAAACTCAGTAACATTAATTTTTGTGAATAAATATTCAAACGTACTAAGCCGCTAAGTTCGCCATTACAAATGCCTACTAACGCAATATGGGTTCTTTATTCCTAAATTCAGCAAAACAAAAATTTTAATATTCAGAAGAGAATTTAGAACTTTTTTGTTCAAATAATCCAGTCTGCTCCCAAAGTCATTTGAGAAGGCACCTCTGTATCTAACACGCTATTAATCTTTGACTGTCGTCGGCCGGCATTAAGCGGGGACATACTTTTTACGTCATTAGACATCGGGTGGATCACGGGAGTTATGGCGGTTGCTATGAATCGATTATACATTGCCCATGAGGGACAAGGGATGTGACTTGTGGGCTTATACCAAGTAATGCCTCTAAAAATATAAGATACTTAATTTAGATTGAGTTAAGAACACTTTTTGGATAATTTTATACGTAGTAAGCAAGATATTGGCAACGGTAATGAATTATTTTTAACCGTGAGCAGTACGCAATTGCAATACAAGTATAGCATTAGACTTGGTTTACATTTGGCTTTTGTGGTCGTAGAAAGATGAGGGTCGGTACAATAGAGAGTGGTATACATAGACACTGACTTAACTTTAAGGCAAATGTCATTTGTTCCATCAAGATAAAAGCCAGCTTGCTGGCTAATTTGCCTCGTTACTGTTTTATGCAGTTTACATAGTCCTTACTCATTATACTCAAACACTTAATGTTATAGAAGTAATATCTACCAGTGCAATTAAAGCTCATCTATAAAAACAATGACAAATCCACAATGCGTAACCGCAAAAGTGAAATTAAAACAATCTACGATACAATTTAAACTCAAACATTTCCATACAGCAACATCCCCGCAGTTACGAGTATGTGCAGAGCCGTAAACAACAAAAATTCAATGTAACTACACAGCAAACATCGCAGCTCGCCGCGAACAACGCGACTACCTACATCATCGGAACAAACGAAACGCGGCAATAAACATTCATTTCGAAATTAAACACATCTACCTGTGAGTTTACCATCGCGAAATCACTAAATGAATAAAACAGTGAGAAATTGGACACCGTAAATTCGCATTCGGCGAATATCAATTTGGCCGAGGGCCGCGGGAGGCGGGGGCGGCCGATAAATAAAAAAATATATAAAATACACAGTAGGTAGGTACGTAACATGAAAGCGGTGAATGGCACTTGTGAAAAATGGACTTGCCGCTCTTCCAGGGAAGCAATCATTCAAACTGGCTGTTGTCTGTTTGCGCCTGTGCTCTTTTTCGCCTAGCATCGGATGTTTTTTGCAATTTTTTTCGGCAGTGTCATTCGCACAGTTCAGGTGTGGGGACACGTGGTCCGGGACAAAGAAAACAAATATTAATAACCGGCATTTTTTAAAGTCCTCGCCGTAGGGCAATCGTTTATTGTTGTCAATATTTCGTAAATGATTCGAGTATGATGCGGCGTTTTTTGCTGGTGTTGCTGCCTTGCTCGCGGCATTGTTGGGTGGGTGCGGCGACGTTAACGCGGCCAAACTTACTTTGTTATGTTTATTTAGTACCTAGTACCTAATGGGCAGGTTGCTGTAGCGATGAATTATACGGAGTTTTCAAGCTTTTTTATCACAAAGATGAGTCGTTATTTAACAACATTAATTAGTCGAGTTGCATTATTCTCGATTACTATCGTATTATACGTGTGCTTTGTGCTGATTGTCAAGCCTCACAAGCCTCACTCTCATAGGCGTAATGTCACAGATTACATTATAGTTACTTCGTAAGTAGTATTGGGTGGGTAGGTACACTAGGATTCCATGTGTCATGGATACCATGGACACATACAGAAAAATTACACAAACACCCAGACCGGGAACGAAAGTCTAAATTCATCATTTAACCTTACGGTGGTACTTCTCCGGTCGAACCATACAAGTTCTACCACCTACATATTATTATATCACATACTTAATGCATTAACCACTGATTTCTTATACCTACGTCTATTACCAGTAAAACCCATATTCACGGAATAGGGTCCGAGCATTTTTTCCTAATTAAAATAATGCCTACTTCTCAGTCTTCCTCCCCCATGCCCCATTCATTAACCCAATGTGCTGTAGATAAACGTTGTTTGACTTGTTTGCCCGAGAGGACGGATCCCTACTTACAAATATGCCGGTTTTCGACCGTTTACTTAAATTAGACGGGAGTTTTATCGTTCGCTTTTTTCGGACTTTTTTTATACCAGCCATGTATTTTAATTAGTTCTTGCTTTTGTAACGGCTAATTAATTGTATGTGTTTATCGTATGTAAGGTTCGTATGTATTTACGTTATTAGTAATAGCATAGGTAATGCTTTTCAGCTTTTTAATTTTTGAAATGTCATGTCATGTACCCGAATAAATGTGTATTTAGTTTTGTAATATATTTATAATAAAATATATTTTTACGAGTTTTTATTTAGCTTGCCGAGTTGGTTTGGGCAAATTTTGTGTGCGTAGTTATGACGAGCATTTTGTGAATATGTCATTAAGCTGGTCTGAAGATAGACTAGCGGGCTGGTAAAAGGAACGTAGTAAATTTGGCGATTTTTGGCTCATTAGAAGCGTTTTAACGAGCATTATTGCGGCGCATAAAAACAAAGCTTATGTTTCCTTATAATTTACAAGCTGCAAGCTTTTAAAAGTAGGTATTTAATGTAACAAAATATTATTAAAATTATAAAATAGGATCTCGATGGATTTACTTTATTGATCTATTTATTAATTATTCTCTTATAAAACATTCTGAGCTGTTCTTTCGTTAAATTATTTTTTACATTTACGGTAGGAAGGTACGGGTACATCTGTAGGTAATTTTAATAAAAGCTTGTTTTTAAAAAGTTGTTAATCAATTTTTTTTACTCTAAAGTAATTTTTAATGTGATGATATTTTTTAATGTGAGGTCTTGAATTATATTTAGTAAAAAAATCTATCGGTAGCAAAATTACTATTGTACTGGACGCAGTTGAACATACAATAAAAATAGACTATTAAAACCTGTAAGTAACATCTTCCAACCGCAAAAATCTTTAAAAAATTTAACGTCGAGTATGGTTCCTAATGAAGAATGCCCAGCAATATTTCTGCCCAAAATTAATTATTTTAATTTGAGTAAAATGATTTCAGCCACCGTCCATCTTACTTCGTCGGAGACGCCGCAGTGGATTGCTTGAAACTCGTAATAATTATCGGGACCAGCCACCGCAGACACTGCAGAACATTCCACATTTTTCTCGGTACTCGACTTCTCGACCTCACATTTAACCCGAATTCCAGCAAACTGCATAATTTCGCCACTAATGAGAAGAGAGTCGGCGTCGTCTAATTAGCGAAGTCGGTAAGACGCCCACTAAATAGAGGTTGGAGTTGGAAGGAGCGGGGTGAGGCGAGGTGAGGCGAGGTGAGGCAGGGTGAGGCGGGGTGCGGTTCCGAAGAGCGTGGCTCACCTAATGAAGTGTTTCGCTTTGACACGCGTGTTCGTTAGCAGACCACTTCAGCGATCGCGACGAGTTGTGTTCAGATGACAGCTTCCTCAAATTTACCACTTAAGTGGCGTGCAATGGCACTGCACTTGTTAACTAGTCTGCAGTTACTTATCACTGTTTACTTAATATTGTTATTCGTTGTGTTCTCCTTGGGAACATTTTTAAGCTTCAAGCATGAATAGAACGTAGAGCAACCACAATAGAATGATGATAAATATTGACTTCACACAGCCTGTACTGTTTGGTCAGGGGGATTTAAGACCATTTTTTATATCTATTAGGAAAATGACTTAAATATTAATATTGGCCACAACATATACAATTGTGTACGCTCCATGTATTTACCTAACGGTATTTTAATTAGCAAAAAAATTAAGCATTAGTAAACATTCGTAACAAATTGCATTAGCCAGCAACACATTAATTATAATATTAAATAGAAAAAAAATATTCTTCATAATTCAATAGAAGGCATAGTCCGTATTCGAAGTTTGTTCGAGACAAGCATTATCCTCTAAAACCATCTATCAAACTTCAAAATCTGAACCAAGTCTAAAAAACTGGGCCATCCAGCTCCGAATGAAGCAAAAAATGACATATATCGTACCGCCCTACTTTCTAGAAACCAACTAATTAAGTAGATATTATTTGTTTTATTGATATGTACAAGCCTGAGAAAACTATTACCTAAGCCTATTAAAGACATGGCTCTCAAGTTGCCTGTACCACTTTTTATGGCCCACTGTTGAGCACGGCTGTCTTCCCACAATCGGGGATGGCCTGGAGCTTACTCCATCACGCTGTTGAAATACGGAGTGGTGAAACTCTGAAGTTAAGAAAGATGGAGGGGGCAGACCACTCTGCTACTCCAGAGACTGTTAGGCGACTTCATTATTTCATAAATGACTTTTAAACCTGATGGCTACATTATAACGTACCTAATAGATAATAGTATACTGACACTAACCATTACCCACTAATGTAATATCATAATTTTTTTAATTGTGTGTACGTTATTAAAAACCCCAAGTTAAACTATTTTGTGCACATAAATATTATAGCTACAAACATGCTCTAATACTTAATTGCGTGCTATATCTGCTACACAATGGCACGCGTAATCAGGCCGTGAGCGCCCAACAATATACCTGCAGCCGAGACTTAGGGATGTTACTCAAAATAAATTTAGTAACAATATTATTCTTATATTTTACCCGAAAATTTTAAAGTTTTTACTCATGCACATATTTTTAATTACGTAGATAGGTAGGTACCTACCTACTTAAAAAAATTAAATTTTAACTTCATTGAGATTCATAAAGCGGGTTATAAAATATTTTTTATAAGTCTTCAAAAGTGGTAAAAAATCTGTTTATACTATTACCTCCTCGAATACCCAATGCTTAAGTACTTAAATACATAAGTACTTTGATAGGTATATTTGTACCTATATTTCTTGTCCCAATTCAATGCTTTTTAATTTTGAAATTCAATACCAAAACATCTAACTCATGTTAAAAGGGGGGCGTATAAACACTATCAAGTCGTGTCTCCATATATTTTTTCTCATCTCTTCACTCTCCGCTCCTGTCACTTTCTCATACGAGTACATAATCTCACTCAAGGCCAGTTATGTTCTGATCATTCTGTTCTTTTTCTCGCATTACACTCCACTCAACATTAATATATTTGCAACTCTTTCTTAAACGTGGCAGCCCTGCACCCACCCTAGCGGGTCGCGTAATCCAACTATTCAATTTTCAGCCCAAAGGATTGTCCTCGTCTTAGATTTTTTCTTATTGCTTTCCTTCGTTAATCCACTACAAGCGATTATTATTTGCGAATTTTGACAAAATTTAACCTATTAACAAAATAATAAATAGGTATACCTTCATCATATTGATAATAATCATAGACCAAATTGGTCGCAGTAGCAGGATTAGGAACCATCCCCGTCCATTCAAATGATAACAATAACAAAATAATAGGAAGTAGAGAGGAAGCTAACCCAAAATTAAACTACACAATCCTATAAAACATTATACGTAGGTATGCCATGAGGCTCCGTTGACCCAAATTAAAACAACGAAAAAAGTTAAAGTCGCGATTCCGTTGCGCGTTTACGCTGAATTCTCCACTCGTCAGTTAAACATCGCCAACTTTCCTAATTGTAGCGAGATTTACGCAGAGGGAGTTGGAACCCAGCAGAGGAAAAACGCAATTATCCTTTCTGTTTTACGGAGGTGAGGAAGCATATTAAAAAACTTGAAAGCGTTGTCAGCCCTCGAGAGTGGAGCAGACACTGATGGCTATTAATTAGAAGGGTTGGATGAAGATATTTCATTATTTCTTTGTCGCCTCAGTTTTTCCTTTCATACTTTTGGGACAGGATAGGTTGACTTTTTTATTTGTTTGTAATAATTTCCTCAGGGAGAGTCTTAGCAATATCATGGCAAACCAAGAAGCAAGACGACAAACGATAAAATTACATACACTTTTACTGCATACACACATGTAGGTAGGTAGGGTATGTTATAATATTTCAAAGTTGTCATCTAATTATTCGTCATAATATGTGTAATATATTCGTATGTGTACATTCGTATCGTAATACTTAGTTGTTAATATTTATCTAACATTTTTATAAAGTTGACCTTATTTCTTTCAATTAGTCATTTAACTGTTTTCCACCTGGTGTCTACCTATACTGACTGGTAGACTGAATAAAAAGAATAGAAAGCTCTGAAACATTTCACACTCTCCTAGCCATACCAAAAGATAGATAAAATTAAATAATGACAGAGCAAAGTGCAGATATTGTCATAAAATTGAAATATGTACCTACTATTAACGCACATAAACGAAAGAGATCCCATTAACAAAGTTGCTATAACAGAGCATAATAACACTGAAACACGCACTTATCAAGCAATCTCATATAATCAAACTGTGCAGTTTGTTAACAAGGTGCTAACTCCAGAATTTATGTAAACTGTTTTGAGCCCGTTCCACTTATCTGAGATTAAAATCTGCCTGGGCTGAGGCACCAGTAGGCGCCGACAATCACTCCTCAGGGAACCAGCTTTATTTTGCGGGATCTTATCTCCGCTTTACATATCTGCATATTCATTATAAGATCAATCAAGCTGTTGTTTAGAAACCGTGCGAGCATAAATCTGGATTTTAGGATCATTTTCTTATGTGAAGGAACAATGAGGAAGTAACGACTTAGCAACGTAAACGATGGGCCATGCGTAATATGTCCTCATGGTTACTTATTTACCTAGTAGGTGTATAAAAATTTGATATGCTAAGTACTTATACTTGTAAAGTAGGATTGTAGGTGCGTAATATTCATTCCTTCCTTGTATTGTTATTAGATAAACAATTATATTTACATGAATATTTTTTTACGAACATAATTATTTCAAGCAAGAATACATACAGGCAAACGCAGAACCTCCTCCTCTTTGAAGTCAGCCAAAATATGGTAATCCTTTAAAAACGGCTCTCTTTTATTTCACAGTCGTTAAAAAATATATGGTATTGGAAGTAATGAAAGCTAGCCTCTTACGCAGACACCACGTCGATGGCGACTCAATGAATCGATTGTCAGGCGATACCCTTCAATAATTCACCTGACATCCTGCCCACCCACTAGAGGGCACCACAAAAGATCTTTGTTTCACATGTCATTCATAAAACTGCATCATTGATTGTTTTAAACAGACTCCACGTCGCCGACTTCGCAGCGTTTCAAACGTGGATTTTTCTGTGTATTGTGTTGCGAAAATCACGTTTGCGACGGACCTTTATCAATCAGGGTACAGGGACCCCCGGGGGTTGTTTCCGACCAGGTGTCCTTTTGGAATTTGCGCCGAAAAACTGCGCTTTAGCTTGGATTTGGGAAAAAAACTCCATTGTGCGCTTCTGGGTAGTGCGCGGCGCTCGTAAGCAGCCGGCCGCCAGGTAGGCGGGGTCTCAGAATGAACATAAATTTATTTCATATATAAATTACTCTTAAATTTATTAACGTCTAGGAATTTAATACCTACATTTTTGTGTTCTACAGACATTGTGTATAATCGACAATTTTAAACATCAGCTAAGTAAATATCTACTGCAAGAATGCTGTTGCCTCTTTACAGTACTGATAAAATCTGAATTACAATAATAAGTATAAGATTAATGTATATATTATTATATAATAATACGGTATACCAATATTATAGATTATAACATGTTTATTTTATTTAAACACAATAGTTTTTAGACACTAAGTCTCTCTCGCTCTACTTTACCTTCCCATTCATGTCTAATGATAACATAAATATTATTATTTAAAATTATTCAAAAACTCACATACATAGATACTAATATTTAAATATGTAGAAAATTGTAAATATTCAGAAGACTGGTGGCATAAATAACGAACAGTCGTAAAACATAACAAAAGACGGACATTCACAAGAAATAATCGTAAACCAATTGAAAATTGATGCAGAACATTTAGGCACGTTACGTTAAAAACGGTAATAATTACTTCCATGAAAACGACAATTTCGTCTTTATGTCTTAGATGTTAAAGAGTATCAAAACTGTTCACTGAAGCTTGAATAACTTGGAAGCAGGTAAAGGTATTCTTTTCTTTCATTGTCCAAGTTCTATGAATCAATCGAAGTTAAGAATTGACCGCTGAGACTTTAACTTTCTTATTTACGCAATAGGTGCTGGCATGACTTTTTTGCATTATTTATTTATCGAATTACTTACGTAAGATACAGCTGATTCAATAAAAAAAATTTCTAACGGACTTATAGATAACTTATCTCACACTTATTTCACGTCTTCGTTTGCATCCTTTTACTTTATACATAAAATTAATTTAAAACCTACAAAACGATATCATTTATATTCATAAATTATTTTACAATAATGTAGGTTGATAGATATCAACCTTATAAGTAAAGAGGCAAGTGCATTAAGTGCATTACAAGTAAAGAGGCAGTACTTACAGATGTAAGTACTGCCTCTTTACTTGTAATGCACTTAATTTAAGATTAATTTGATTCAAACATCAGATGACAAGAATTTAAAAATTTGCCTGTCAGCTTTACCTACTCTTGGAGTACAAATTACCATCGGCTATACACCGTCAGTTAGAGACCTATAGACATAAGCTGCCTCTAGTAGGCGCAACTCCGTCCAGTCATAGGGTCTAATGATAAATTAAATAAAATAAAAACATTTTTTTTATAAAATAAAATAAAAACTTTTTTATTCATCGTAAGGTATTTGTAAGGTTCACTCGATGAACGACACAAACACAGTACATCGACTTTAGGCGCCTCTTTGGCTAAGATAGGCCGGGAGATAAAAGCCGGCGGAAAAAATCGGAACTCCTTTAATTATAATCCTCGATAATTCGCGTATAGCTCAGAATATTATTTCTCATTGTCTTATCACAAGTCATAGAGTCCGAGAGGAAGAAGCCAATTCACCACTTTCCTAACTGGTAGACTGTCACAGCCAGATTCAGTAACAATGAAAATATTATACGTATCCTAAATCAATGCTTGAGCGTTTTGCAACAATGGGGTTTTCGGACGTCTTTGTATCCACTATTATCTTTGCCCACGTGGGGCAGGTGGTGCGCACGCGCACATCTGCTAACACGAAACCGCTTGCGCAAGATTTAATCGTTTTTTTTCTCTCATTTTTTAATCGATGACAGTTCTTAGGTATTCTCGCATATCTAACGGGTCGCGTCCTCATCGCCAGCTGGAAGCGTTTTTGTTCATAGTTCACAGATCGTAATTTTCATCTGATAAATTTTATTAAGTCATCGGGATTAGATTGATGGCGTTGCGGTGATATAATGCTTTTTTTTATTATACCTTCAATATTAGTACTACGTTTTTTATATTAAATTAAAATACTATAATAGGTTAAATTATCATAATTTCTAAAAATTTTCAAAACTATACCTACGTATGAAATATGTTTCCTATTTTGCCACTGAAAATATGCATGAATTCATTTAATTTTTAATAACATTTCTCACCTTCTGCTCCTTACAAGGTGCGTATAAGTGGTTTCGTGAAAATATTTCAAATCAGGGCCTCGTCGCAGTACAGGCAATAACGAGTGACGTGACACGCATGCCGCCCGTGTGCGGACTGCCTAATATACTATTGAAAGGACGGAGCCATTCACCCTATTTATTAGGTCTGTGTTTCGCAAAAGGCTAGCGACGTGTCACGTATCGCGTAGTAATCACGTAAGTAGTATTTAGGGATATGGAAGGTAGTCGATGCTTTGTATGCTTTACAGTTACGAGTAGGTACACATTTATAGATATAGATAGGAGATTTCAGTAAAGCCATCTTATATAAGTACCTCCTGTAGTTACACCTCAGTGCCTGAAGTCGTAAGTGATCACGTGTCCTGGACAGAATCTTCAATGATGAAATCCATAGACGAGCGAAAGTAAACAACATAAATCGTAGAATAGGTAAGCAAGCTGACGCACGTGGAAATGGCTACGTGGTTCTAAAGACTGATAACCTTAACAAACCACCAGGACTGGACAGAGCGGTGTCTACTATGGGAAGGCCTACGTCCTATAAAATCTCTTAACTCTCTCTTCTTCTTCTCTCTCTTGGAAAATTTGTCATTTTGGTCAAAGGTCGATGAACTGATGACCCCAACAAGTCACCAGGACCGGACAAAGTGGCGCCAACTATAGGAAGCCCGATGTCCAGTAAAAACTTTTAACCGAGAAAACTACTTATGAGTCTATAAATTCCTCTATGGAATATTTGGCAGTTTGGGAGATGGAGTGGAATATGCGAAACTATCGGGAACGTGGTGGTATATTCGTCAGTGCTAACACCGAAAAGCCAACTGGCCCCGTGACATATTGAAATGTTACTCCATTTATCTCGCTTCCTATTGGAATCCGGAGTGATGCTAAATTGGAAATTGCGCCATGTTCCTGATGTCTAAAGCGGAAATTTATTTTTTCTGACAATCGTTTCAAAGGATGGTTGCCGCATCTGTTTTTTTTTTTATATTGACATTACGTTTATTTTAAATTGAAATTAAATATTTTTCAAACAGCTACAAATTTCTCAAATAGCTATGCTTCGAACTCTTCATTAAGAATATTACCTATTACAGCGAATAAAATATTCTGTGTTTTTTAAGATAGGTAGATACTACTTATTACAACGAATAAATATTCTGTGAACATTTTACCAGTCCTTAACATAAACGTGGATAACATAGGTACAGAGTACTTTACGGGCTTACTTTAGAAGAACCAAACTTAACATTCGCATATTATACGCGTAAGAAACTCAATATAACACCCAATTTATAAAAATACCATTAGAATGCTATGTTTCCAGCAGAGGTAGGAACGGAATGCGCGACACTATTTGGAACGCGGCGGAATATTCGGCAGCGGGAATACCGAAAAGCCAACCGGCCCCGTGACATATTGGAATGTGACTCCATTTATCCCGCTGCCTATTGGAATCCGGAGTGACGCCAAATTGGAAATTGCGGTGCCTATTTTTGACGTTATTGATAATGCCACTTTTGACGTCAGAGGTGCTTGATTTAAATTGGTTAAATTACTTACCTATAATTATATTTATTTGATTTATAAAATTAATCTGTGATCTTCCTGGCTTAGATACTTACACATAAAACGAAGCTTACAGCTAATTCAACCATAAAAAAACTTTATATAAGAAAAAGGGACAAGTTAAAAAAAGTTAAAGTTTGTCTTGCAATATTTTAACTTAGTTTATGACTAGACTGTGGAGACGAAACTAAATCTTATAGTGATTCCATTACAATAAAAGTACCAGGACGACACTTAATGATTTTAAAATAGGGTAAAGTTCATGCAAATGTTACTTCCTCCAGTACAATCACAATGAACTAAACGGATTCGGCATGGTCTGTCCGTCAAACGCGAGAACGATGCACGCTTCGCACGTCAAAGCTTCCGGTCAACCCTTGCGTGCGTTATTAAATCACATTTTGACAAGCGTACCGTGAAAAATTAATCGAGTGTCGTCGAGTGAGCGGGCGGTAGAAAAAATGAAAACATGATGGCATTTCGCTTGGTCCCCGGGGCCACAAAGGTCATACGGGCAGCCGCTCGTGAAATGCCTCGCCCTCCGGCCAGCCGGGCCTGGACTCCACTGGGGATTCCAACTACGAAAACAATATTACAAAGACAAAGCTGCAACAGATTGCTCTTTCAAGAAAATAACAGTCACTGATACAAATAGGCACGCAAAAACTTTAATCTAGAGATTTATATTTTCCTCTTTGCGACTCGAAGAGCGGATATTGTTGTTGATTAAAGGAAATCTTTGCTTGAAATAGTTAATGATTATAGTTATAGAAACGCTTTGTTTAAAAAATTATGGGGCAATCTACATTATATTTTTGAAGCTGTGCTTATTTCTTATTCAAGATTATTCTTGTTATTAAAAGCTTGATATTGTCTTGTACCTAAAACAAAATAAATACGACATAAAATCCTGTTCGTTCATTCAATCAATCATCAATTCAATCAATCATTCAATTCAGTTCATTCGTTCGTTAAATTATAATTTATAATGTAGTAGTAAAGACATAAATAAATCTTATTTTGTCAAAAAAGATTTTACGATTTTTATAACTAATAAATATGTTACCAAGTTCAATGTTAACAAACAATTCTAATTTACATTACAAAGTGACTCTATTGCCGATTTCAAATAAATATCTAGGTATTTGGTACTACTTACCTACTACAAACGGTATGTGTAGATATTAATAATCTGTCTCACCTCACCATGTTTTGTATCATTCGATCGCATTATGAAATTTGATTGTTTGCTCGTCTTCTGAATAATAAAAATAAACGAGATTATTTAAATAATTCACATAAATAAAAGAGATTTAAGTAGATATACCTACCTACATCTCTTTTTACACAAACCAACACCTATATTTATTAGATACGTGGTCAAGCCAAATATAGTCCGCACAGAGAATTTCACTAAGCGATTAACCAGATAACCATAGCCACAACCATTTAAGGGCAGTCTTCGTGGTAAAAACCCACACTCCTCCAACGATAAAGCAAAAAACCTGTCTACACTAATATCTATATTATACTTTACACGTCTGTTAAATATGACCCGCATTTCCTAGGTGATACTCGTAAGTACCTCATTCCTTCAAGTATTCTTTCTTCTTTGGAAATTCATCGATTTCTTTCGTTTCGATTCGAACGCAAACGACAATTGGGTCATTAATTCACCGCTCTCACCTATCTTCATTAATTACAAGGGTGGGTCCCCTTGATAGTGGGCATTATTTCATATCTAACACGGAATAATGCAATTAATCTCGCACAAACTGTTTTATAACGCAATCGTGAGAAATACGCACTTGTGGGTTAAAAAACAAGAGTGTTGGGTATTAGTGGGATTCGTAGTCATCCATCACAGACGTCAGCTTAATGTTGTGATGTATCATATATTACGTCGCGAACTGTTTGAGTTTGTATGTAAGGTCGGCTTACGTGGAATATCTTTTCTAGCTGATAGAGTTCGAATCGGAAAAGTATGACTGACACTTCCAATCGACAAATCAATAGGCATACTAACACAACACCAAAAATTATATCTAATATAGGTACCTACCTACATAACATAACAAAACTAATCGTATGTATTAATGTTTTAAAAGGTCTTAAAAAAAACATGAGGTCTTAAATAATAATACTTAAAATCATTAAGTACACTAACGCCATCTACGATACACAGGTATGTGCTTATTTGTATCGTAAACGCGCCACAATATTAATTGGAGGCACATATCAATTACAGAAAACCATTGTGTACACCGTTCCCTGCGGCTGTGACGTCATTATTCCTATGTAATCAGCATACTGTGGGCAGCGCGTTTACGCTCGAGCGACTCGATAACAATATCCGACAGTAATAAGGAGAATCCTTTCGGTTTGAATGCTGCGTGGGGTAATTGGCATTAAAATTGGGAAGAAGTGGTAACCCCAAATAAAGGTAACAAACGCTTATCGCCACATCGGTGCACTAAGCCTCCCTCCGCGGCTAATGAACGTGGAGCGCCCCAGGTAATGCTGTTTGGCTACTTGGAAATGATCTCTGCTTGTTAGCGCCGAAACGTTGTGGTTTGGCAGTTAGCAATAATGGGTATATTTTGACATTACCTATATACCTACGTAGTTTTATTGGAATACTGGAAATTGTTTTATATATTATTTATTATGTAACGTTTATGTGCAGCAAACGACATCCACGTCTAACCAGATATAGGTGGGACTGCAATGTCTGAGATCATACGTGGAGGCGTCGCTACTCATTAGGACTGAGATACCCGACATATTTGAGGCGACAGTCTCAAATATAGTATGTCGGGCATCCACCGTCCCCAAACGTAACGTAACTAAACTAATCTTGATAATTGCTATTTGCCATGGGCATTACGAACGCTATAAATATCTAATTTATAGCGTTCGTAATGCTCCTTGAAGTTGTGTAATTTATAAAACATAATATGCAGTTAATTTTCTGCAAAATAAACATTAATGTAAAGAAAAAAAGACTACCTACTTTGCATAAAAAAATACTAAAATGTACCTAATGAATGTGAATTGTAATTGGTAAAATTCACTTTGTAGTCACGATGTTTACACGTATATACTCGTATGTAGTTCAATCAAGTTAAAATATACAAAACGGCAACACAAAACAATTTAAAATTTTCAAATTGTAAATGTTACCAAATCAACGTCCGTATAGCGGTACAAAGCCGAAGGGTGAGGGCCCTCGGGACACGGGACGCTATATTATAACCGGGCATAATATCTGCGTCGTCACTCAAGCGCAATAAATACCCAAATAAAGCGCAAATAATACCCAAATCGCTCATCAGCTCCCCTGCCTCCCCCAACTATAATTATCTATAATCAGGACACCCTCTGTAATCAGTGTTAGGCAATGCAATGTATTCATTACAATTACTATCATTTGAGTACCGACTCTACCCTCGCGGACGGCAACGCACGTTTGCGTTAGCCGCACCAAAACCGCGCCGATAATTAATTTACGTCGAAAGTGTCGAAACACGTAGGTACGGTACCTACGCCGGATTGATATACGTTTTTGCACGCAATTTTTCAGCAATGTTTCGACCGCCATAAATTATTCGCAACAGAGGGACGCGCTGACCCCGAACCTCAGTCGATTAAGCATCACTAGGTCTTCCTTCAATTTCATATTTATAAACGGGGATTACGCAAAAATGCCAGTGTAATGGATCACCTACAGGACTTAGGCCGGGCGGATGGACGGCGGGGGGGGTGAGGAAGGCAAATTTGCGAGGGAGGGGGTTAGTAAGGGTCTGATCGCCGGACTCATCCATCACGCGGCTCACGCATGTGAATTGGGGCGTTTTATCTGAAGATAGCCGCGGATGGATCATGGATACCTATTTAAATATTTCGTCGTTTAACGAGCGCCTTTGCGTAAGGTGGAATACCTACATGGAGACTGCTAATGGCCGAACTACGTGTGAACAACTATCGATAACCGTTGACATGATATGTATAGGTATTAGTTGGTTAGTAAGTTAGTAAATATGTTTCGTACCTATCTAAAATGTTATCTGAATATAGTCTGTTTCGAAATTTAAATTTAAAACCCATTCACTTTCTGGTTTTGCAAAGCAAAGCTTATGTAGGTACCTACTTACTAGGTACCTACGCTGTCTTCCCCTTAGTTATATACATAATATATACTCGTAGTAGGTCATAGATTTCACTTATGGCCTCAATACGCATTTTAATGTAATGCGATTAAATTAAACTATTTCGGACGGCAAGTTTTTTTTGTGAGCTTTTAAAGGTGCTCTGAAACAGCGGTGGTAATAGTCCATAAAATAACCATTACGATCACCTGTCTTTTATAATAACATCCTTAAATTTAATAAAATAGTTTGAGCTAAAATATAAAAATAAAATAAGTCTACTCTTTCTGTTGAATGGTCACACTGTCACCAACGGACATGTGACGGTGAGCATCAGATGGGGAACTCTTAAGTCTGTTTGTAGATTTAACCAACAAAAAATTTTAAAACTAGCTCAAGCAATTGATCTGAATTTGTGATAAATGAACATTGAACACTAAAAAAGCAAGGCCACTAACACACTAACGAGACTGAGCGGAAAGCGTGTTACAGTATTGCCAAAGCGATTCTAATACATTTGAAATTTTGAAGGTTTCGAACTCATAGAAAATGTAATTAAGTAGATAAATTGTTAATATTAATCAATGCCTTCAATCCTTTTTATGTCCCGCTGCTGGGCACGGGTCTCTCCCCACAACCGGGGAAGGCCTGGAGTATCTATACCCTACTACGCTGCTCTAATGCGGATTGTTGGGTTAATTTTTTAATCAGTAAACATTAGTATTTGAAATTTTTTCTGTACTCTTTTGTTTAGATAATGTCAAAGGAAATTATTAATTATAGGTATCAACATTGACGATTATAAAAATAAATAATTGATTGTTATTGAAACTCGCTCCGGCCATGAACATAACAAAGGCCTAGTCTAAGAGCCTGATCCGATGACCTCTAACTGTTTCCTACATCTATTCTCAAATCTAGCGTGTAGTTGTGTTGCTAATGTGTGCTTAGTTTTTTTATTCTTTTGTTACTTGTTGAGAACTTGTTTGTAGAGAGTAACGGATACAGTCACGAAGTATTAACAGGTATTAATCTGCAGTCAATGCTCTCTATAAAGAGATGTACCTATAAAGGTACAACGTTGTTGTGTACTATAGAAGATAAATTATTGGGATTTATAGGTAAGTATACCTATACCATCATGTTCTTAACAATTAAAATAAGGCGAAGATTTAAGAAGAAATATTTTCTTTATAAAACAAGTTTAGGTGCATTTAAAATTTGTATCTATTTTAAGTTTATCTTTTATACATGACTTACCTACTCAAGAACCTATTAAGCTTTATTGGTATTTCAAATTTCGATGTGAAAAAATGTGGTTAATAACGATAATGTGTACCTATTGTGTAGTAACGAAACTATTCCGGTAGGTAAATAGGCATTAACTGCTAACCAAAGTCAAATTCAGTATGCCTTATACAGATTTTGACTGTAGAGTCGCTACTGTATTTTGAATGTAGAGTCGCTTATAATTAATCAAAATATTAATCAAATTTCTTAAAATACCTAATTGTGTAGGTAAATAAAATCATAAATGCAACAGAAGTACGATTAAAATAGACCTTCCTATAGGATTACAACTGTTTTATTGAAAAAATTCAACCACAAAAGGGTTTATAGAAAGGCAAACGTGAACAAATTCAATTCCGCGTATTTGGCGGTTAAATCTGTAATCCGCCTATTGATCGGCGTAGGTCGTAATCTCGGCGAAGGTAATTGTTCCTTATTAGTTTATAAATAGCGGAGAACCCAAACAAGTCGGCTTGCGGCGACGCAACCGCCCTTGAACTGAGGACCGGAGGCTCTAGCGGAGGCTGCGAGCGCGGCGGAGGCGGGGCCGGCCCGGCCAATCAGCGCCCCTTCACATTTTTCAGCCCCCGCCCGCATCGCCGGACGCTGCCCAAAAACAAAAGGATCAAAGTCGGCGAAACCTATCTCTTTCTTTGTGAGGGCAGCAAACGGGATTCGATGAGAGGATAGATACAGAGTGTCGCGCGGGCGCGAATCGATAAGCTCGCGTCCCGGCCCCCGCGCCCGCTAGCCCCGCGCCCGCCGGCCATTTGCACGGATGTTTACTATTATTATTTTATTGAACGGACGCTCTAAGTGGCAAATAAGAATATTTACAAATCACCAAAAAGCGATCCTACCAATTACCCCTGAGTACTCCGAGACAGGCAGACGCAGACGGCTCGAGGGGACTTGCCGCATCTCCGCCGCAGTACGCCGTTGAAATTTTTTGTTATTCCTCTACGAATTATAAAAACTTAACGCAATAGCGCTAGATTGCTTGATTTAGTAGGCTTGAAAGAGAAGTCTCCTCTTTTTATCATAGACTGTTGAAGACATAAAGATTGTGTAAAACCGGTTCCTGTAGTTGTCTAGTTGGAGATCGAATGTTCAGCCACAATACCAGAAGACAACTACATATTGTTTAATTATCTATTATTATTAACGATCAACTTGTGGAATATGGAAGCTTTACAGTCACATACCTAGTGTGTATTTGCATGTACCGAACACACCTAACTTCCCACTACTAACGTAGATATTATCTAACATACCTAAGTACCTACCTACTCAGGTATATCCGAAAGGAGATATAGGTACTTACCTACCTAAATTAACTAACTTAACCGAAATTAATCTAAGTAGATAAGTACCTATGTTAAAGGTATGAAAAAGCTTTGTATGCAGATTATTTGGAAAGTTAATTTAGAAGATAAATGTTGTAGGTAGTTTATTGATATACCTACGTAGGCTTATACCTATCTAATAATTTGTAAGTATTTCCGTTATAAATATTCTGATAGGTCGTAGATATAGATATCTTTTACCTACTAGGTACCTATCTACGTATATAAAAAAACTCCTTAGTTAGTAGGTAATTTCCCATTCTCTAACATACCAGTAGGTAACCTAGGTACATACATAGATTTTAGTTAACAATAATGTATTTAAGATTTAATGTATTTAGGCACCTATATAAGTAAGTACCTACTCTAAACATAGGTAAGTCCCGTACTAACCTTTACGTCCCAAGTAAAGTAAAAAAAATCGGAGGCAGTCATGGCGACTGCCTACAAAAGTAAAAACGGAAGAACCTCGTCCTTCATAAGCAAGGACCTCGTGGGTATCTAATGGACTGAAATAGTCAACATTCCCGAAACGTTTGTTTCCTATAAAAATGATGAAAAATTTATAAAACTCAAGAACCGATTAGGTAATGATACAATTTACAGTAAGTACTTACTTACTAATTAGGTACTTACTTACTACCTAATAGCTACTTATCTATCCACTAATCATAATATATCTATCTATGTACTAAATTGAGTCGCTAGCTGGTCTAGCTACCTTCTATGCTAGCTACAGCAGTTAAAACTAATTTAATCTCTCGGTCTCGATTCTAATAATATCGCACGGTATCTCTATTAATTAAAGCGCCATCTTCTGATCGACAGAGTAACCTTTAGCATAACCAAAAACAGCGCTAGTATGCTGGCGATACTACTGCCATCTAGTATCACAAGGCTAAACCTCCATCCG
>DWQK01000603.1:0-19666 GCA_018231225.1 Noctuana stator
TTCCTAGGACATCAGCTGCTGGAAAGTATATCTCATTGTACAGACAACTGAAAAGACAAAATTATTTTATACAAAACCAATGATAACCCTCTATGATTTTATTTTTGTCAATGTTTTATTTGAATTCAGTATTAACTGTGATGTTAAATGTTTAGGTATAGGGTCCTTAATACAAGTGCATTTAATTTAGACCAATGATATATACTTAGTTTTTTATTTATACTTGCTTTTTGGTTATATATATTTATTTATTGTGTAGTGGTTTCCATTTGTTTTTATCCAGTAGATTTTGGTTTTATAATTGATGAGATTTAGTCTTATTTTCATGATTAAAAGGCAATATTACTTAAAAATCATACATTTTTACAGTAAAACCAATAAACATACAAATCCCAAACCAGCTTTTATAAAAAATACATCAATATTGACAATGTGTGTTCATATGCAATGCCTTTAACATCATGTCACCTCATTTACATTATTAAAGTTATTTTGAAATAACATACATTTTCAAAAACGCATCACATTAAAATTAGTAACTAATACTTAATTATTATAAGAACAATACAAAATTCACGTCCTGTCATATTTTATAATGATCACTTAACTATTAAGAATATTGCAATGAAAACAATAATATTTGTAAGTGGAAAAAAAAGGTAAAAGTATATACACTTTACAATGTATTTGTGCATGCATATACAAGTCGCTCATAATTTCTAGGTAAGACATATCCCTGTAAGCTTTCTATACCTGTAAGTATCTGATATCCATTTTATAATATAATGTAATTTAGAACCATTTACTTGGAGGCTATAATTAATATAATATAAAGGAATTGTAATGTAGTAGTCAATTAGTGTTTTGAAAACATTTACATCCATATGCTCATGTTTTATAAGTATTTACTCTCCACCAGTACGAGAATTGATTTTATGGTACTTATAGTCATGTAGTAAGAACTCGTTTTTTCGTTTTTCTTGTAGCCACAAAACAATTTTCTTGATTAAAAGTAAAAAATTAAAAGTACTTAATGCAGAATGTCCGCACTGTATGAAACAATATATTGGTGTTGTTGCTTCAGAACACTCAGTTTCGCAGTAGATTGATTAAAATTGTAGTACTTGCGTGCGCTTTGTGACGTAATAATTCCAATTAAAGTCATTGCCGATTCACATACTGCACCGTGGAAAACGAACGACGTGCTATAGATAGTGTGTCATTTAATATATATATATATATATAAAATGTAGTTTGAGTAGGATACCTTTTCGCTTCAGTCCAACAGTTAAATTAATAAGTCCTGCACATGCACATAATATGTAGTCCATTGAGATTTGAAGAGACTGAAGCAAAAATCTGTACCTATTGCCTTCTTCCTTATTAGTAATAATTTGTATGAAATGCGTAAACATAAGTAATTTATTAATAACCCTGATGATCATAAACATCCATTCTTGCACTGATGGCAATGTGATTTCTAATGTCATTAGAATTAATTATAATAATTGTTAAGTAACATAAAGAAATTGTAATCTCATTTATGAATTATGACTAATTATTTTTGGTCTATTTTAGTTTTCAAAATAATTTTCTTTGATTTATTTATGGTCATACTTAACGTCACTGATTATAAAATAATAATAATAATCAATTACTTCCTAGGTATTTACCTACTAACCAAATTTTACTGCCATTTTTAAGACTCCAAGGTTTAGTATGTAATTTTATACACATATTTATTACGTAGATATCTGTATGGGAATTATATTGTAGGTCATATCATAATGTCATATTTTACTATTCTTAACCTTTTATCCAGAATGCGTCTTTACTGTTGGTTTAAGCACTTTATAGTCATTTTATATCCAATGACGATGCTCTGTAAAACTAATTTCAATAAGCTCAAAAACATAGTATTCATTTATTGTACGAGGTTTGAATCTATGTTGCGTCCATACAATGTTGGAATTTCTCAACATTATTATGGGTGTCTGTTCCTATCAATATGTACTATAAACTATAAATTAATATGTATCTCTTGTATGTACCTATATGTATGTATGTATTAGAATTCGAATTTTGTAAATGGATCTCTGAGACAAATTTGCTAGGTGCTACGATTAGAATAAAAAAGTAAAAATAAATAATTTGTCTTTTATTTTTATTGTTAGGTACTGTGAAAACAATTTTAGTGTCGAATGCATTGATTTTTTATAAACTGGGTTGAATGTAAGTAGGATATTAAATACTGAACGTATACTTAGGGGTTCCTGGCAGACGTATAAAAATTTTACCCAAAATTTTCCTTTAATCTAAATCTTAATAAATTAAGAATCCGCCATATTTTCAGACAAGTAGGGAAATACAGAGTGAAATAATAAAATACTTTTATAATAAATTTAATTACGTGGGTATTTATTTAATTACGTATTAAACTCAATCCGGTAAACAGTAAAACTAAATACATCGTAATTAATACTTGAGTTAGGTATTACAACTAGGTAGGCACATTCCTATAAATTTGCAAGTTCTCTAGATTGTTACTTTCACAGGCGCGGATTCAACTCCGACCCAGAACACAGCCCCGTTGTAAGCTATTGTGGCTCTGAAAAAATAAAAAAAGTTAAAAGACTATCAATTGTTAGGGAAAGGCTATTTTTGGGACTTAGTAATACCAATCGCGTTGTGGTTCTGGCGCAGTCAGAAGGTAATTGCTAGTGGCATTAATTTGTTTTACGTTATTTCTAGTGGGTAAGTAGGTAGGTATATAAGTACCTACGGAATTAACTTTTTAAATGTATTTAAGGGCGGTTTACAGCGGCGGACCTCGCCGCGTCCGCCGTCCGTAGTCATTTTTAAAGCCGTACCTATATGGACATTGGACATGGGAATAAATGTAACTTATCAACGTATTTTGAAAAAGGACTTAAAAATTTTAAACTTTTTGTTTGTAAAAACCAGTTATCAATCATCAATATCATAATGCAGACTTTAATAACATAGGTAACTATGGTTTTGTCTCTACATAATCGAATAGCGAATAGTTTTAGATGTGATTAAAAGTCAATTACTTACCTGAACTTAACGACGTCGTTGAAGTCAGCCGGTGGCGTCCAGGTGAAGGTGACGGTCTGCCTGTCGTCTTTAGCGTCGTGTTTCCTGTGTGTTACAGCATTCTGTGGATAAATTATTATATAAAAACTAAGTCACTTACGTATTTTAAGACTTAACCAATTCTTTTATAAGTTTAAAAGTCTTTTTATCTATCTTTTCACCAAGTAACTACCTACTAGGTAGATATAGTCTAGGAACTTTGAAAGGTGCCATGATTGGAAAGGCCTAATAAGAATAGTCTTGGACGTATTTAAGTTAAAATTGATTATCGCTTTATTAAGATCCACGACCTTAGCATAGAGCATATAAAATCTACAAATGTACGCGACCTGAACAGTCGACGTTGCAGTTGCAACACCAAGGCTGTTTAGCTTAAGAGGTCATTCGGTAGAGGCAGGTTTGTGATCTATTATGGTGCTTAACTCTCGATTTAAAGTATGAAAATCATTAGATGGATTGTGTATTAAATATAAATCAGTTGACTATTCAAACTCCCCTGTAAACCATAAGGTCTATTCTTTAAATACTTAATAGACATGATACGGATGTTATAGACGAACTTTAAATTGACACGAATAGTATAGGTAGGTAGGTTGATGCTTGATTGAATTCAGAAGCCGGAATGTTAAGAATATAATGATATATATTATTTGAAGTTAGGTACAAAAAATACAATCGACCAACTTTCTATGTGACTTAAAAATGCCTGAGCGCTGCAAAGTAGGTATTAAATAATTTTAATGTGACTAATAAAATTATTGAGGTTTAATGCAATGCAATCATAAGGCATACCTCCTTTTTAAACCGCCTTCCGGCATTTTCCTTTAGTCTCTAACCTGTCGTACAGAAAATAGGTCCAGTGACCTATCGTTTCAGTAGCTAACGGAGAGATATTATGGCTATTGCTGAATAAAGTTTATTGCTTTATTTTTTCATTTCATGTGTTATTTGTTAGACTGTCATCTTCTATATTTTAGGAAACATAGTACATTACAGCGTCCAAGATACCTCATATCCTAATGTTATAAAGTATAAGTGATAGCCCAATTTGTTCCATAATTCTGCCGCAAAGAAAATTCGACGTTTCCAACTCTCGTAGGTATATTTAATGATAGATATTATTATATACCTAATTATATATAGTGAGTACAATCCTTAACCTACTTACACTTGAGTGAGTCATAATAATAAATGGTTAATGAAAATAAATAAAGCCATGCCACACTGTCTTCCTAGAAGCCGAAGGTTTTTCTGTATTAACAATAGGACAATAATAAGAGTCTATTTAACTTTTTGTCAGTCATGATGATAAAAGAAACAAAGCTATTTACCTATTTCAATAGAACATGAGGAAGTTTTTTGGTTAGTGTGCTTAAACTAGACGATGTAAGTGCAGCCTAGAGCAATCGCTGAGATTTGAGTCTTTATTATTGGGACTAGGGAATGAAAGGGGGGAGATGGCAGCTGTCCCTGGATCTGTCATGTACCTACATACTTGGCATAAATTATTATTACATTTTTATAGGTGCAAATATTTAGTTGTTCTTTTGTTGTATAGGTAAAGCTGTTAAGGTTAACATAAAAAATATCAAGTAGAATTAGACAATAATACGGTTCCTTTCTGTGTGTTTCGCCAAGCCTTTCTAAAAGTTTACCTTCATATTATATTTTTAGTTATGTGACTATTTACCTACCTAAATTACAAAATTACAGTTTGTAACACCTTAATCGCGTCAATTTTAATAAGCATTACTACATCGCATAATATCACAATCTACAATAAAATTAAAATATTTTACTGCCTCACAAAAAGTAAAAGATTATGCGTGTGTTTTGTTTTATTTTAGCCTAAGTCATATACAGAGTTATGTTGTAGTGATTAGGTATTTCATAGAAAATTTTTATTGTATTTCATAGAAAACTCTCCGTGTTCTGATGCGTCAGGATTGGATTCCCCGCGGGACAGAAGTTAAAATGAATAAAGAGTAATTGTCTTTGTGTGTGCCCATTGCTATGAGTATAAGAACCGAAAGTTACACACACGAGCGCGAATTGCTAACGAAAGCTGCTGCCACGCTGGTCAAGCGAAGTTTAATGAAATTCACATGCCTTTTGAGAGCTGTATGAAAAACTCAGGAATTCAGGATTTGATGTGACTAAATATTTTCCTTCGCCGTAGACAGAGTAACCAAGACCACATAAGATTCAAACCCGGATCCACCGGAATGGTAAGCCAAAACTGCCGAAATTGAACCACTAGACTATCACTTATGAGTATAAAGTAGGGTTTGTAGCAGCCAACACACGGGAAACAATTGTACTTACGCCAGGGCTTCCACAGTTCAACAACTTGAAGGGGTCATTGGGCTTCACGGCGAAGGTACCCACTGGCTTGTCTCCCTGACGCGCCTGCAGCAGCAGACCGCGGACGGTGTCTGAGGGGCTCTTACCACTGATGACCACTTCCATTGGTGTTCCAGCTTTCACGATCTATTAATGGAAAAGTTATAAACTTATTACCCTACTACTCAGTTTATGTTATTTTACAGTTTATGGCATTTCACGTATTTCCTTTAAAATTTATTGTACGAAAAAATAAAAAACCTTTATGCCGCCCTTTTACGTAATAAAAGAATTATTTGTTTTATGTCACGTATGTGTGTAGGATACAAGAAAATTAATTAAATAAAAACGATAAGAGGAAAAATCAATCTAAAAACTACTTTAAAAAACATCTCTAAAAATAAGGTGAACTAGAGGTTTGTATAAAACTATTTTTGAAGAATAAAGTCGAAGTATAAAAAATTAATTACCTATGCAAGTGAGTGAATATCTCGTAGAAGATATAGCAACAATAAGAAAATGTTATTTGTGGTAATTTTATTTGAAACTTCCTCTTTCATTGTATTGAATAACATTCTTACCTTTGTGCTGGTGGTAATAATGTACGGAGGCGGGGTGTTTTGCGCGGAAACCGGGTGGCGAGGAATCATATCGGCACAAGCACTGCTGGGGGCACCATCCCCAAATCCGTAGACGGACGCCACTGCCAAAGCCGCTACAATTGCGTACTTCCACATTATAGATAATTTTTTTATTCCTGAAAGATTTACCTTGTTTTTAAAATACTGATAGTAGTCAGATGTTGAGCAATTCAAACAAGTTGCAAGCAATTCAAAAGTTGAGTGTTTTAAATTTTAGAGAAACGGAAAATTTTATTACTGTCGAAACTTTTCTTCACGAAAGGCGGTCACAAAGTACCTATAGAGTTTTGATGCTGCTTTTATTTTAAAAGAAAATGTAAGAGACTTTATTAGATACGAATACCTAATGTGTCATGTTAATTGGTTTGCTACGATATTAAATCTCAAATACCTATATTATATTATATTATTTTTATTTTTACTGTAATGTTAAAACAAAATAAAATATTTTTTTTAAAAGGCGGTCACGGACTCTGTGTTCTTCAGATTCTTGCAAAGTTGTGTGTTGATACAGGTTCTTTGTTAAGTGACGAAATTTAACACGATCGTCAAACGATTGCATAAATATGCAAAACAAAAATATATGTACGTACCTACATGAACCATAAGAATTAGATATTAAGCAGACGGTACTGACCTTTCTTCTGACTTCATTGTAATGTATGTACAATGTTATTGATTACAAACGTAAAAATGATTTATATTTAATTATAAAAATAAAATATTGTAGTCAAGTTAACATGTTATATTTTGGTCAAGTTTATGTGCATTTTAAGTTGACTTTTTACTGTTTAATTTTTATATTTACTGGCAAAGACAACAAAAGCTTCAAATATATTTAAGCTCATGTCCCTCATAATAGATACTGCGAAATAATTGCAGTAAGTATAAAGTTTTTATGGTATACTAAGTAAATATTTTAATATTATTAAAGTATTATTTGAATTAATAAGATTATAACTTAATTACTATTTATTTAATAAATATTTCTTTACCTTGATAGATATAACGCAGCGAACCGTAGGTCGGCGATTGCGTGAATGTATAGGAATGGTGCGACCTCGCCGTTCCAAACCTATATATTGCCACCGCGCCCGGCGTGGAAGGGCGAAATATTAAAGAATATTTTGTATGACTTGCGGTATACCATAGAAAATGAATAATCAACGTAATGATTAATTATTCATTTTCCTATGTTATCTCTTCTCTTTTACCAGTGCTGTAGGTAGGTATATGGTACCTGGGGCCGAAATATATAAAAGTATTATCCAAATCGGTTCACTTAGTCGAAAGTTATGAAGTAACAAAATTAAAAAAAAAAATAGTTTCATTGAGAACCTCCTCCTTTTTTTGAAGTCGGTTGATAAACAAGTCCTAATAAATTAACAAATTTTGTTATTAAATTATTAATTAACTTATTTAATATAATTATAATTTAATATATAGTGTGGTATATATCTTAATAGTAGTATATACCTTATTAGTATAGTTTAATAATATAAATAAAACTTAAAGGTTAAGTATAAACTGTTAAATAACGGTTTTTCGTAAGTATCTATTTTATTTACCCCACCTAGATCTGTGCGTGCGCCTTTATGTACTGTAATAAGTAAAAAGTAGTAAAAACCTATACTTATACCTACCTAATATTTATTTCGTTATTTTAAAAGCATTGGCTACATTTGTAATGTTTTAATTTAAACAGCTTAATGTTAATCTGCGCCCATTTCGACCCGCATTAAAGTTAACAAAATATTTATCCTCAACGTTTTTCGTAAGCATTTTTTCGTATTTTCCCCTTCCTATGGTGCAATGGAAATACCTGAAGTTGTGTGTTTTTCATAAAGACTCTTCTAATTAATCATGTTCTTGAGGTAATTAAAGGAAAATGAAATATAACGAGTAAGTGCATGACAAATCATAAGGACAATAAAATATAGGTAGGTATTATAATATTATTATGAACAAATAGGTATTAACAGTTTGAATTAACGACAGTCACCGATAGTTAACTTGGGGATACCGACTTTGGTCCTTTAAACAAATAAGCACTGAAAGGCAACGCTTTGGTAAAACTCCTGCTCCCACAAAGCTACAATTTTAATATGTTGTAATTTATATATTTTCAAGCTAAGATGTTTAATTAGGTATAGATGCGGTATCCGGTTTGTTTTTTGACAACATAAAATCAAGGTAAATGCCCGACTTTGAGTTAGAGCGTCGGGACTGATTGTTGTTATTGCGAAATTTCAGCTTGTAAAAGTGGGCATACAATGCCTTCGTCATACCTTCGTATGTTTTTAAATGATGTACAAATTATACTGTAAAGGAAAAACGTATCATTTCAAGCGTAACATCAGCGCGGCGGCGATGTCTACCTACTATTCGTGCCATTTTTAATGCAAGGATGTTATGTTAACGTATGACTTGTCTTTAGGTAATAATACCTAAGACATGCCTATGTCATTGTTTTCAAATGGTTTTCAAGTCTTCAAAAAATGTAAAATTGGTTTTTATGGTTGCAAGTTCAAGCAGGTATATGTGGCAGACAATAGCAAAGTTGGCTGTTGGCATCGAAATAATAATCTCCCCGTCCCCGAGTATGATTGTGAGCATATACAACCATAATATAGTGTACCAGGTGCTTTGCCTACTACTAAAATAATAATAATAGCCTTTTTTTTTTTTGAATGGCATCACGCTATTTGCGCATCGCCAACTACAAAACGGGGCGGAAAGGTAACTTAATTAAACATGGCGGCAAAATATTGGGTAAAGACAGATTGTCTTGCCACTCTTAACGCCGTCAACGAAATAAAAAAGAATTACCCATTTACATACTCGTGCTTGTGCAGTGTTGCGTTATCTTGCTATTATATTGAGTATAAATTTTTCAAACTACGCTTAATAATAGTCATTAATATGACAATGTATTTTACATGGGGTTAAAAGTATAATAAAACTACGCAATTACGCTTTATAAAGTAAATAACGCTTCACACTCACAGCACCTACTAAGCATATCGACCATAGCAATCCATAAACAAACGCTTCTAGCTAGATTTGACGTAGTGATTATTGACGTTTGGGAAACCTCTTTTAGTCAATGTTGTGGTATGGTGGTCAAATCACAATATTTTTCGTAGAAATTCTTGGCTGAATTAGGCGGGAAGTCTGTTTTTTGCATAAATCACAATGAGCGTCGAAGAGGATGTAATGAAAATACAAAAAAAGTTAACTAAGATGATATCTGATGATGGGACGGTACGTGTGGTACTATGATAGTATATTTTTACAATATCTTTGTAGGTCTCGAAGATGCTAACTTAGCTGATTGACTAGTATGAAACGTGACGAATCTTCAAATATTCACTCTGTTGACTTGTGAACTCTGTTGAGTAGTACTACTATTAGTCGCAAAAAATTAAAACTGCATGCAATTTTTTTTTATCGAACATTGGCATCACGAAGCTGACAGCGATGCCGGGTTTAAGTTATAATTCCAGATAAATTTTCTTATTTTTTATTCATTTACTATATTACGCTATTCCAGGGTCAAGAGGATGCATTAGACCTTTTAAAAGCGCTCCAGACAATGGCTATTAACTTGGACGTCCTTACGAAAACCAGGATAGGGATGACTGTGAACGGTTTGCGAAAATCTAGCAAAGATGAGGAAGTGATATCTTTGTGTAAAACGTTAATTAAAAACTGGAAAAAATTTTTATCAGCTCCCAGTACACCATCAAAGGAATCTAGCAGCTCATCAAAGTCAAAGAAGGATTCATCCAAAGATAAGGACAAAAAAGATGATAAGGAGAGAGAGAAAAAGTTGCCAGCTTCTTTCCCTCCTCAATCCAACACGACTGATGCAATAAGACTGAAGTGTCGCGAACTTCTCATGCAAGCCTTGAAATCTGACAGCGAGTCCGCCAATGCTTGCGCTTCTGTTGAGGAGCTTGCTGAGGAATTGGAGGAGTGCATTTATGCGGAATTTAAAAACACTGACATGAGGTACAAAAACAGAGTGAGATCTAGGGTCGCTAATCTCAAAGATCCTAAAAACCCAACATTGCGTACCAACTTTTTGAACGGGGTGATTGCTGCATCCCGCCTTGCTAAGATGACCCCAGAAGAGATGGCCAGTGATGAAATGAAGAAATTGAGGGAGAAATTTATCAAGGAAGCTATTGATGATGCTCAACTGGCAACTGTACAGGGTACCAAAACTGATATGCTCAAGTGTGGCAAGTGCAAAAAGAAGAATTGCACTTACAACCAATTGCAGACCAGGAGCTCTGATGAGCCTATGACCACTTTTGTCCTCTGCAATGAATGTGGTAACCGTTGGAAGTTCTGTTAAGACTGCTTATTAATATCTTAGATAAATGTGTATCTTTGACATTAAGATACATCTGATGTATTAAGTAATTTTATCACACATTTATGAATTATGAAAATCTTTCCTATTTGATTACATTGACCTATGTGTACTACTGACAATGGAATCATGTAGATAAGGTATTTCTAGTTTTAACTTAAATAAAATAATCTGCTTAAGTGAGGACGCAAAGTTTTATTTAATTACTGTGCAAACAAAGGTATCTACTTAATATTTATTGTGTTTACATTTGATGGAATAGTAAAGGTAAATAAAATTCCAGTTTTATAATTATACTTGTATTTTTATCAATCTTCTAATTTTAACAGGAATGTGTCCTTATAGGACAAAATGTACCACTTTTACAAACAAATTATTCCACAAGTTTATAAATATATAATTATTATGTTTCACAATTGCTAATACAGCAGTGCTATTCCTTCATTTGAAGTGTTTTATTGCTTACTATTTATATAAAGCAATAGAAATCTAAATTTCCATTACTTCTTACATATATTATAAGAATAATTAAAAATTACAGTAAAACTAGACAACTTAAATACTGTATGAATTAATTTTAAGAATTACAAGCGCAAATAGATTAATAATAAGTATACCAACAATATTTTTAAAAACTAACAAATACTACAAATAAATCACAATAGGATAAGTGACTACATATTATAATTTATTTATTTTTACTATAAATGACATTTATTGTAAGTCACATAATAAGGCCTGGGTCACAGAATAGGGCTGAATTATACTATCTATAACAATATCAATTTCCAATGACATGGTTCGTGCATTCCAGCAATGAACCTGCTCAAAGAATTTTCAACTACACAAAGATTAGATTCAGGGCTACATGATCTGCATTGAAATAATAGAACACTGCATATTGAATGCTGATGTCAAGTCATCTTACAAACTGAATTTTAATGCATTTTACACATTATTTTCAACTTCTTACAAATAAGCCTACCATTGGCCAGCGCACATAAAGAAAGCACCGAAAATAGTTGTTTCGTGAACACATTGATTACTACTGTTGCTGTGGCTACTAAGATTCAGAATACTTGAAAATATTTATTCTTAGGGAGCATTTATACCGTTCATGTCCCTATATATATTACAGCTAAATTGACTATTATTACAAGAATTGTTCAACTTTTAATTTATAAGTTAGTAACAAAATATTAAATATATTTTGATAGAAGGTAGGTATTGATTAAGGCAGTGCACTTTTGACAATTGGCCTTATTAAGCAGCATCAAAGTAGAGAGGGTATTTAAAACTTATTTATATACTTCGTCATTTAAATCGAAACAAAATATTACATTACGATTTATTATTTTAATATTTTTGTATAAAGCCTAACCTAATACCTATTATAAATGTAGACCTATCAATAATATTAAATCTTATAAGCAAGGTTCTATCTCACTTTCACGCTAGTCGGACAATCAGCATGGCCCTGGTATGCGTGACAATAAACTGAAAATGGCCAGATTTTTATAACCTAATATGGCAAGCTTTACTTTGGTGATTATCAACAGTTTCTCTTTTTTGGCTCATACTAGGGCTCTAATTTTTCACATTAATCTTTTAAGTTACTTAAGTACCTATCTATTAGTCAAAATGTATACTTATTGCATTACTTTAGTCTACCACTTTACCCGATTGTATTTTTACAAATATCTTGTCCTCATTGCATAAGGTATTGTTATTTTGAATATCTAATTTGAGATCACTAGATACATTGCCGTCTTCTTCCATCCTTGTAACTGTAAAACTCACATCTTCACTAGCTACAAAACATTCAGGACTTAGATTCTTTTGATAAGTAAAATGAGTTTTTAAATGTTCTCGTAAAAAGTGCGATTGAATCACCACTAAATCGCAAAACGAACATTTGTGATGTACGGCATTATGATTATCAGTGTCCTCGTGTCGTCTATAATGATTAGTTAAGGCATCTTGTCGCTGGTTTGTATAAGGACACAGTAAACACATGTGCATTTTACGATCCTTTGTCGGAGATATATCAGTTGTGACATTTTCTTTCCCTGCGTTATTTACAGAATGTCGACGCTGAAGCAATCGTAATGTTTGTTGGTCACTTATAGAAAATTGCTGGAAATCTGTTTTAGGAAGTCTCCGTGGAATTGTTTTGACAGCTAACTTTATGTTCTCGACACCTTCTCCTTGTTTATTTTCTTGATTATCGAATTCTGTCTCTGTGTACCCATTGTTACCTTTTTTTCTTTCTGCTTGTGCTTCATCATTCATTTGATGTTTTCTCATGTGTTGAACGTAATTAGCATAATATTTAACAGAGTAATCACAAAGTTCACATTTATATCTTTGTTTGGAACCATGTAACGACAAGTGAATTTTATACTGTTCTCTTTTTTCAAAAGCTGAAGGACACTTATGACATTTATAACGCTTTTCTTTTTGTCTACCATTCTTTAAATAAGTGGGATAGATAAATTCAGGGTTTCCATGCATGAGATACCCAAACTGAGGATCAGCCTGAAGTACAGGTGGTAAATGATCATTAGGTTTTACTAGTTTATCTTTGTCATTTAAAACTCTTTTTTGTGCTTCTGTTTTTCTTTGAAACAGATCTGTTCCAGAAAGTGGTATATTCTTGTAATCGTCTTCTCCCGATTCATAATCACATGTTGTTTGCTTTCCTTCATTTTCGTGCAATAATTCATGCTTGGCTAAATTCCCGATGTTCTTTACGGCATAACTGCATTTTTTACATTTATGTTCTGCATCACTTCCGTGTAAACCTATATGATAATTTAGAGCTGAACTTTTAAAGAATTTCGCTGGACATTCCTTACAAAAGTATTGTTTTGGCACTGGTTTTGTATCAGAATTTTTTTTGTTGTTTTGATGATCTGGAAAATTTTTACCAGGGCTTGAAACAAACCATAATTCATTAGATGTTGAAGATTGTGTGGATTCTTTTCGAGGCTCCCTGTGAGCTGGGTCAATTATGTGTATAAATTTAAGCATTTTTGTTTTTGTATTATACTCGTCTGAATGTACAATCATATGAGAAGTTAACTCAGTTTCATTAGGCACTGAGAATTCACAGTTTGGACATTTATTTGCAAATGTTAAATCATGAAATTTATCATGTAATTTCAATTCACTGTCTGAGAAGTACCGACCTGGACATTTCTGACAAAAGCTTAGAATTTTCGTTTCCTTGAGCTCGTTTAGTGTACCATCTTCTTTAGGAGGCTCATCTGCAATATCAATCTTTTCTGTTTCTATAACAACACGCAACTTAGCAATCTGGTCTTCGTCTGGAATATCAGGCTCAACCGGACAGAATATTCGTCCATATATTGCACTATGCGTTTTTGAATGTTCTGCCAATCGCGATTTATTATCACAAATAAATTTGCATTCTAAACATTTATAGATTGTATCTTCACTATTCTCAAATACTATACAGTGTATTTTCTCATGGTTAGGTATTTTACATTTTTGTGAATTAACATATGAACAATACCTACATTTATACATTTTATGGAATTCGTTTTTCGCTGATACCCAAACATATGGAATTTCATTTAAGATTAAATTATTATCAGACTTTATGTCGCCAGAACTTTGCGACGGCGACTCTGCATCTAACTCTCCTTCCATTTCACTTTTCTTCGGAAAAATTCCATGTACTCTCATATGTTGATGGAGAAGGTGTCTTTTGGATACACTGTAGTTACATTCCTGACATTTGTAAGGAGTATCAGCTGGAAGATGATGAAATTGTTCATGATACATATATTGAGATTTGCTATTAGTTTCATACGGACATTCAAGGCATTTGTGACGTTTAGTTGAATGTAGATTTTGTATTACATGTTCTGGCAAAGGCGATTTGCAACCCATTGCTTTAGCAATATAATCTTCGGGGTCATCGACACCGTGTAAAACTAAATGTTGTATTAATTCGTGTTCATCTTTGACGAAAAAGGGACAAAAATAACATTTAAATATAGATAGTGGTGAAGGCTGATGTTGTTGTAAATGCGCTATGAATACATTCTTATCTGCAGATTTAAAGGGACATTTTGTACATGTATCACCTGCTATCTCATGTAATATCGGGATCGGTTTTGGCTTCACTGTAGTTATAACTTTAATAACGCCATCATGCTTTAAGCGACAGTGTCTCTGAAAAATAAAAACTATGTTGAGTATAAAGACACAATTATAATGATTTATAATTAGGTAAATAAAAGCAAAGACACAATTATAATGATTTATAATTAGGTAAATAAAAGCAGTTATAGATAATTTTATGATTGAACTTCGGCCAACCAGGTTTATGAGTTTTTGTTTTTGAAGTTATTGACGTATTGCAAATTAAATTTCACGAGGAAGTTAGTGAATATGATTGAGGCCTAAAATTTTTTTGTGAACAAAAATATTGCGACAAAATGTGCAAGCCTTCCAGAGTTCTTCATTAAGTTTTCGAAAGGAATTGGCGAGTGTCGAGTGTAGTGGGCTACTATCGACCGAAATCCTTCGCACCTTCGAGATTACCGGTGACCACTCAACAACAGTCATTTTACCTGTATGTATGTAAAGGAATCTTTAAACGGGATTTTCATATTGTGACGCTTGATCAAATTGAAACGTTGCACTCATATAATACTACCTCTTAAGATTAGATTCGCTTTGACGAGTCAAATATATTGCAATTAAAACATAAAAGTAAATTAATTTTTAGACACAAAAGCAAGATTTATAGCTAAATTCAAAATTTGTTTTTGGAAAACTTTCGTAACTTAGTTCGATTATTAGCTTACCTGTATTACATGCTTCCAATTTGAGAGTTGATTGCAATGTCCACATCGGTATGCCAAATCAGCAGGATCTGGGGCATTTTCGGGCCTTTTAGAAGTGTTAGGATGAGGTTTCGTCTCTTCTACATCAGGCTTTGAGTGTTCTCGAACATGTTCTAATAGTGCTTCCCTTGATATATCCCTGAAAAACATTGTTTTATTATTATTATAAAATTACCATAGAAATGTTTCTAACGTAATATCGTAATTATATCGTAAAACTTTTAACTTACCTATAATTACATTTCTTACATTTCCATAGCGTCTTCTTTGGCTTTTTCTTGTCTTCTGTTTGCAAGTTTAGGGGATATATTTCCAAAGTTAAGTTTGTAGGTTTTTCGCCATCAAGATACGTTTCATCATCCAGTGTAGTATCTATAGAAGTATTTGGGTCTATGTATAGAAATTCATTTTCTCCGTTTTCATTTGTAATGGGCATTGCTAAAAATTTGTTGTACTTTGTATAATTTCTTCTACCCGTCTCATCAGTCATGTGTACTTTTGCTGTTGCATGATACGGATCTCTAGCGGACTTTAGCTTAATGTGCTTTGTGATATCCCACCTCCAGTTAGATTTGTATTTACATAGTGAACATTCAAACGGCTTCTTATTTAGATGCCCTACTATATGGACATGAAATCTTGATGCTGTTAAGGCCCAAAACATGCAATGTGGACACTTAAAAACTTTCCTACCGATAGCTTGACTAGGTGACAAATTCATGGCATCATTGTCATCGATGATTTCAATATCTAAATTCCTATTGATTTCAGGTAATGTCGAATCATCATTTATACTTATATCAAGTGGCGTATCAAATGTTCGACTTTCTTGGTTGATATTATTCCAAACAAATACAACATTTTCCATTGGATGCGGTTCTGCTTCTTTCTCATCATTTAAGGCTACTGTGTCATTGCTGTCTTGATTCAATATTTCAGAATTATGTCCACTAGATCCAGTTTCACTCTTGACACAACTTTGCATGTGTACAAATAAATCTGCACTAGACTTACATCGATGCCTACAATTTTGGCATCGAGTAGAGCTTAATGTTGAATGCGAAGCATTAGTTAAAATTTTGTTTCCCTGTGGCGCGCAGTTCTTTTCGTGCACTGAATGTTCAGATAAGCACTTGCTTTCAAATCCGCAATTTTTGCATATTAATGAACCTTCTTCACCGGTTTCTGTTAACAGTCTTTCCTTGAGGCGATCAAAAAATGATGATTCATTTTTCTTTCGGACTGCATTATCTTTCAAGGATGTGTTGTTTGTTGGTAGGAAGGTATTATCTAATAATTGGTCTAACTTTTTAGGACTGCTATCACTTGTGTTAGCTGATGGTGATTCTTTTAATTTCTTTATTGGTGGTTCACCAGCATTACATTTGTTTTGAGTTGGTGTGGACGAATTAAGGGGAATAAGTTGAGGTATTGGTCTGGACGGTCTTTTATTCTGCTTTTGTTTTTTCGTTTCATTCGATGTTGGGATTTGTATCCCCTGTTGCTGATCTTGTTGTATTTGCGAATCATCTTTTTTTGTTGAGATTTCTGAAGATGTGATATCGTTTGAGTCGCTGTTACATGTAATCATTTCTCTCTCCGCGAACTGAAGACCCATATCCTGAAATTATTAACAAATACCAAATAAGAGACATAATTATTGTAAACGCTATAAATATTTATAATTTTTTTTTATTTCATACCTATTTAAACGAATGTTACTACTGAACTAACACACAAGTTATTTTAATTTTTCATTTGAAACACAAAAAAATTAAGTGTTCGTGTCTCTCTTTAAATATGTACAACAATACAACATACACGAGTATGTACAAGAAAATCAACAGGTATATAGGTATAACTATAGATTCACATAATCGCTCATGAAATACCTATTAGATACATTCATTTTGTGTCTACCTACTGTATATATAATATACACATATAAAAATATTAAATATGGGGCTCAACCTTAGTTGGGCTCAGAAACTTAATTATTAGCCCAACTTGATGAGAATCTTAATTTTCTGTATGTAAAGTCCATTTTTGGACGAACGAATACATACACTTCACGTAAAGTTTTCTCCCATCAACTAAATATATTTCAATGTACAAGAAAGTTCCGTCTTTTGGACATATAAATGTCTACTTTTAAATAGAGCTTCGCTTTAACACTTAATTAATTTGAATTGAATATGCGACGTATGTACTTTTTATTTAACCATTAATGTTAAATAAGTTCCGTTCTTTTTGTGTTCTATTTAAGTTTATTGTTAACAATAACGAATAAGTACAAACACATTCTCTTTATTAAAAAAGTAATGGTTAATCACTTTTTACTTGTTAATATATCTATTAAGAGTTTTATCTGCGCTTAGTACCTAAAAATTAAATTTAATTAAGTACCTATTTATTACTCAAAAACGCCCCATAAAATAGTATTTCTAAAAATTACGAAGTGCTTGCTATGTACTTCCGGAAAGCAACGTTGCCAGCATTTTGGGCACTATGCCACAAGATAATATTTTAGGTTTGTTTTATTGTAAATATTTATTTAAATTTGTAATATGTATTATGTTTTATTAGGTAATAAATTAATAATAATAAAATTTACCTTACCTGCGGAAATAATTTATTTTGGTAGGTGCTTTTTAGGTAAGTTAAGCTATGGAATAGAATTGTTGAGAACTGTTTTTACTTTTGTTATGTCCGCTAGCATTTATCGTTCTTATCTACTACTACGAGTATACCTTATTAAAAATTATCTATAGGTACCTATATAATAAGTGAAAAAGGTAAGTGATTCTTTACGCTTGAATCAGTATTGTTATATAATGTTCAAATAGAGATAATAATTCTGAAATACGTACCTGCCTACCTATTTGATAGTATATTATTTAAAAATTATGTCTCTATTGACTCTATGATAAGAAATGCTTGCGTATGCAATAATATAATATACCTAATATACATTTTTATTTACATAATTAATATTAAATGGCGCTTTATTTTGAATAACGCTGTGAAATGATTTTCTAAACGATTTTTTTCTACAATAATTCTACATATGAGATTATTAGAAACATGAGTCAAGAACCAATTCATGCAAGACAAGCAGCGCGAGGAAAACATGCGTTAATGCAAGCAAGCAGAGTGCGTACGGGGCCGAGTGAAATGGAGTGCAATCACACAACAGAGCCGCATGATAACAGCTCAGTGACGTCATCGGCCACTGCGGGCGCCCCTAGGCGCGGCCCCCGCACTTTACGCGGTGACACTCACCGAAGTTGAATATGAGGAGCGTGAATCCCCGCTTCCCTCTTCCTCCTTGGTGATGAGATCGTTCACGTTTGCTACCTCATCCGCCAATATCAAGTCGCTGGCGCCCACACGGTTGCGTCGACGATTCGAACTCGTTTGGCCGTTGGCCGCTGTGTGATGATTAATCTCGTGAACCGTCAGACTTTGCCTGATATCTGCGGTGAAGTTGCACATAGTACAGTGGAGGTTACCGGTGCCCCCATGATTTTTATTATGACGATCCAAATTCCATTTGTAAGGCGTACGGAAGTCACACATGGTACATTTTATCATTGGCATCGAGTGATATTTAACATGCTTTGAATATCTTGCTTTGATGTGCGTCACGTAATTGCATTTATCACAAGAAAAAATTTTGTGCTTGCTTCTCTTAACAGTCGGCGGGATTTCCTCTTCTATAAATCTGTCCTCATCGTCGGGTAACTGACCATTTTCATACGACTCTTCGTTGTATTCCTCAACATCCACTTGAATATCTTCATCACAATCTTCTATTTCCTCCATAAGGTCTTCCATTCGTTCCGCAGAATCCGTACGTTCAGAAGTGGAGGGTACACTTAATTCTTTTGGACATGGTGTCGCGTCATGAACCATTTTAATATGTCGTTGCAGTTTCTGCTGGTGTCTTGAGGCGTAGATGCAATGCGGACAGTCATGTATCTTGAACCTTTCAAAGTGTACGTCACGCGTATGCAACAGATATGCACGTGGGTTCTGCGTGTAGAAGGTGCACTTAGTGCAGCTGTAATTTCTTTTTATTTTGCACTGAGGCAACTCAAAGTCTTCGGCTGCATCCGAAGAGGCCTCCGAAGATATGTCGCCGTATAGTCGGCCTTCGTGGGGGCGCACGAGAGTCACGACCTCGCCGGCTTGCGCGCTCAGCGACGAGGACATCTGTTGTAGCATACTCCGCTGCAACAAACAATACTCGATGTCGGTTAAACGTTCCGAGACGGCGGACCGCGGCCGCAGAGGGGCGCGCG
>DWQK01000604.1:0-19663 GCA_018231225.1 Noctuana stator
GATTTCAGGATCAAGTCTAAATTCAAAATGGGTAAATAAAAATGATATATAGTTTCCCGTATCTACTATTCGGCTAAGTTGGATAATTTAAAAAGCATATAAAAAGTAATATCTCCGTATTCCCATATTTGTATAAATATTTACCTTAATGCTTTTCAGTATTAGTGAAAACATATTTTTTTGTATTTTTCTAAAGAATAGGTATGATTTTCCGAAGTACAAAAGTTTATTGTATGACAAATGGAGGCGGGGTTCTGTCAACGAGTTTTAACAAAGCAAGACTAATTGGGTTGCGGCACGGCGTGCGTTTTGCGCTTTTCATTTTCCCCACAGATATTGATAAAATAAGAAAAATACCTACACAACTACATCGAAATACGCTTATTTAAATACAAATATACATTACATATTATAAAAAGTATTCAGTAATACAGTACATATTATATAATTATAAAAAGGTACATTATGTACAAATAACTTTTACGTCACCTTCTACATTAATGTAAGGATTTTTATAAGATGTGAATTATGATGAAGTTCGAAAATCACACACGCGATTTCATACATACTATGGAGCTCAATTATACGCTATACCTATGCAGACACGCTTATTATTTTAACACAATACATAATGCAAAGTATACAGCGGAGGGTCATAAATTAAAATCTCACTCTGCAATAAAAATTTGGCAAGGTTGGCTCAACTTACATTCCGTAAACCGTGTATTTAAATGAATTGCTCGATGCGTAAGACGTTGCCCCAGCTGGATTAAAATTATCTAATCACTCAAGCATTCCTTACAACGTAACTTAAGTAACGTATCCTTTCGTAATGGATTTCTACGCTGAACAACCTCTTATAAATTATTTCGGAATCGCTAAAAGTCCATATTATTCTAAATTCAGATGTTATTTAAAGGATGTTGTATTTGTTAAATACGGTTTGTACCTAATAGGATTTTGCTAGCGTCTTTATTTCAGACTGTTCGTTTGAGTGGTAAGATAAAAATAAAAAGTTTATTTAAATGAAGAGGACCTGTCAATCTATTAACGATTTATCAATATAAATCACACAGCGAACTAACTTATACTCGTAACTATCGATCACGATGTTCAGTCCCTGGCGTAATTGGAGCGTGAAAGGCAAGTTTCCTGTTAAACCTTTTGTTTAATAGCGTAATTATTATTATTTTGTATTGTATATTCTTTAACTTTGCACGAAAATAAATACCTATAAGGGAGATACCTGTTTTTAGTGTGATAAAATATTGCTTAACACTGTATTTCGGAGAGAATGGTGTAGATTTTTTAGGGTTCTGTACGAGTGTGATCTTGTATGATGCCTTTGGGATTGTGTAAAGTTGTAGATATGTCTATAGGCTACACTGACCATATTCAAACTGCATGCTGCTCAATGCACGAAATTCCGAATTATTACGAAATACATTGAAAAAATAAATAAATAGAATTTCAACATACGCAACATAAGCAAACTTGTTATATATTGTATTTTTTTATATATAAATTGGATTTTTTAAAATGATTGTAATAGGTGTAACAATAGTTTGTAAGTTGGTAGAATTATAGGTAAGTAGGTACACTTCGCCAGTAACATAACTTCCTATAAAGAACATTGCCTTTACAGACGACTTAAAAACAAGATGTGTCAGTAGATACACGAATAAGTAAATCAGTGTGTCACGCAAAGTTATATTGATGTATAAAGTTAAGCCTCCTTTTTGTTGACTTACGTTGACCTTTTCTTAGTGTTTCCAATAAATCTTACATTTTGTTATTTTTTCTATTTCGTAGAAAAGAACTTTGAAATTGTTCTTCCATTTGTACTAGTATATGTAGTAGATAGAACTTTGTGTTTTAGACATTTGTTAGTCATAGGCTATCCAGTGTACCTATAGACAATCGAGATGAGTGCAAAGTACAAACGAAAACATACATATATCCTTGTCAATAATATTTATACCTATTTAAAAGGCTGTAGTGTTTCCTACACTAAAACTGTGTAACAGAAAAAATGCTGTGTTGTTAGATTATTATGTGCCTTTCAGGTACATAGGTACCTATCTCTTGTGTCACCTATGTACTTAAGACTAACAGTAATTTTATAGAGGCAAATAGTGTCACTCACGTGTTATCACTACTTAATACTTTTATGGATACTGTTGTAAATAATCGTGCCGTCATGTTTACTTGGTGATAGTGTTTCACCATGGGTAATAGTATATTCATGTAGGTACACCTACATGAATATACTATTACCTATTGTTATTTGCAGATGTTACCTTTAATAGTCTATTCGAAATAAAAAATTACATATAAATGTTAATACATAGATACTGCAGTACTATACCTTACATAGAGAGCTCTATTGAGAAAAAGGGATTGTGTACATGCAATTATGCACAATTTTTTTTATACAATGCAAAATCAAATTTGTTACTTTTACTGACTTACATTCTTAATTGTAAAAAAAATGTATACAAATTAATATGAGATGCAATTTAATTAATTACCTGAATATTTAATTTATATTTGCAGTTCTATTATAATACATTATTTGATATTTATTTATGATACAATAATAAGGAAACGTTATGTATTAAAGACCCTTTCCTTGTAACGCTAGTCAAATAAACTCTGATCTCTATCGTAAATAAAATTTATTTAAAGAAGATTTATATTATCGCTAAAATCAATTACCAAAATATTGCGAGTGATTCTAAAATAAAAATGTTTAAGACGGAATTTGTTCGTGTGGGATGTTTCACTTTTAGCTGCTATTTATCTCACAACACATTACTCCACTCAGTGACCATTGAACGCTAATGTACGTACGTACTACGTACTCGTTTGTATAAGTAGAAATATATATCTGATTTTAATGAAACCGTTGGGGCGCGTATAAATTTCATTCCACCCAGTCACCCGACAACCCGCGGTGGAGCAGCCATGCTTCGATAAACCTTTCATATCAACCGCAGGCTCTAACTAAGGGTTGAAATAATGGTCTGTAACTAGACGAAACTCGAATTACAAAGTGTTCACGTTTATAACATGAATATTCCTCTATTTGTGATGGTGTAAATATCAGTTTAGTATTTTATTGCAAAATTGAAAAACGATTACGTGTAATATAGCATCGAAGGGTCGCTTTAATGTCTTCGTCTGAATTATGTAAAGCTAAAAGAGATGGGTGGTTATTTTGTTCCATTTCTTGAATTGAATATGAAATTGAATAATCTATTATTTATCTTCTATTAAGATATTAAATTATAGGCATTATTTTACATTAGTTGTGCGCTGTGAAGGAAAACTTGACAAAATACATTGTGAGTGTTCCATAATGTTTTCAAAAGGTAGGCAGAGATCACAAATCCGCATTTACGGCAGGTTCCTATATTTTATCCATCCTTAAACCTCAGTGAGTTACCTAATGCACTGTTAAAAAGTAATATGCAATATAGTTTGATTTTGATCTACTTACAATAGATTGTCCACAGTTAGCTTAGAATACAGGATTCGGCTGAGTCAACGTAATGAACGGACTAAATTCTTCAAATCACTCCGAGCCTCTTGTGGAGGTATACTAGTAGACTACAGGATGTAAAAAGTTTAATAACCTATTGAATCCTCTTCCCAGAAAACAAATCCATGCATTGTGACGTTGTTTAGGAAACGAACAGTTAGAAAATCGCCATAAAGCATGCATAAATGTGGACATTTAGAACCGCGTTGCTTGTTAGCTATTGCTATTTTAACCAATTTCAAGGTTACGTGAAAATAGTCCTCCAATACATTGGCAACATAACAAAGAAAGAACACGCAACTACGTAAGCTCGATCGCAATCGTTAAATCTTAATTAAGGATGAAATGTTGCCTTACTCGTATAATGTCTAAAAATAAATAACCAATTATAAGTATTAGTAGCCATTGACATATTGATGCTTTATCGTAAAATTTTGAATTTTTTTAGACTGCAGATATTTTTCGTACTTTTAATTGCTTTTTGAATAATACGTAGGCAGTATAAAAATGGTTACACCATCTATGATTGTTTGGCTCGCACCGAACCATTAGGTATTAAAGTCGATTGCGATAAAACTTTAGTGGGTTGTTTCCACTTGTGTGAAGGTTTTTGACATAGCACCATCAACATAATATCATGAGTGAGTACACGTAAGTCGTTAAAATATATGAGAGTAATATACACTCATGTAGTAGGCTATTTCTATGTTTTCGATGCATCAGAACAAAGTACCTGGATGACCGAGCTCTGCCCGGTAAAGGTTTTTTGTGGTAAATCGTGATTTTTGGAAATTAATTTTTTTTGGCATACATGTTGAAGAGGGCGATGATATTAAAGTTCACTGTCTCCGCAAGACTGCACTGCTCGTCTTCAAAATGCTTCAAAATGCTACCTCATCTGATCCAATTTGATCTTCGCCGTGTTTTTATCCATTACTACAAACGACTAAGACAGACGGGCATAGACACCTACAGTCAATTAGAAGATACTTGGTCAACACCGTCCGTCCTCGTGAAGCAAATAAATGGAGAAGTTGTCCCTGCGTGCTTTGCTAGTCTTGTTTTTGTTCTATTTCTCTTGAGCTACGTTAAATATTATAAGTCGATTATTATAGTCGATTAGCATAGTCGAATATTATAATACGATTTATAAACATGTTTTCCATTAATCATGACAAGTAATTTCATCAATCATAATAAAATTATTAGCATTAAGTTCTATATCAATTACTTCAAAACACAATCGTAACTTTATATTAAAATTGTCATTATGATTCGGGATATGGTTACGAATTCTCAAATGTAAAATAAATGACTGGATAGTTTATCTCCATCGAGCTCGGGTTCTAACGAGATCCCTCGAGTTCATTGTAGGTACACGTCGCTGGAAATGTACAAAATCTGATAACATTTGTGATGTCTGTTAAATTATGAGCAATAAACAGAGTGTTTAGTGACTGCTAATAAAGTTATGTTTTTAATATGTTAGTATAAAACAAGGTTAATTTTTTTATTCTCTTCTAATTAATACCCAATTTTATAATAACATAGAGTTTGGTAACGGTGGTGGAATTGGTACTATTCGTCTGGGAAGATACTACCGCTCCCCTCATCGGTGACAAGTTCTTGTGTTTCTGTTGGATGGAGGTGAATATCGGAGATATTTTATTTTAGGTGACAATCAGTCATCACAAGAAGCAACGCCTCGTTTGAATCAGTGAGGACTTCTATCCATATTTTAGGTTAGACGTAAGTGTCCATGGTTTGCAGATTTAATAACGAAACTATTTTAGCAACTGCAACACGAACTAACTACACTAACTAGGCAGTGTAATGGCAGCTAAAATTTCAAGCAGATCTACTGTAAGGCCTTCAAAGTACAAAGGTTATGGTTAAATTGAAGACGGGTCGGGTCGAAATTTCTTATCTACTCCTCTTAGTATCTACAGACTATTTGGTTGGCGGTCTTCAACGGATAAAGTTTTAGATAACCAGCGTAACTAAAGCGTAACTTTGATTACTGAACTTAATATTGATGTTTTGAGCAGCAATAGAACCTTAATGAAATATACATTCCATACAGTTCAATTAAACTGATAGGTAGTAACATAGGTTTGAAAAGTGACTCATTTTATTTGTTAGCTGGTGCTCGCGACTTCGTCTGTGCAGTATTAGTATTTCGAGCAATACACACAATATCTTTATAGATTGTAACCTATGTGTTATTTTAATGTATAAGCTATATTATTATAAAGTTTCATTAAAATCCATTCCGTGGTTTTTACGTGAATGAGTAACAAACATCCATCCTCCATACTTACAAACTTTCGCGTCTATAACAATTAGTAGGGCTCATTAAGTATTAATTTAACGCTGGTTTTTCATATATGTTTTTGTGGACTTTACGTCATGTTGTTAGGGTAGCCGCTTTACGGTTTGAGAAACAGAAATTACATGAAAGACATTATGTTCTTGTTAATATGAACCACAATAATAAGATAGCAGAGACCGTTCTTGTACTACAATTTTATTATTATCTTATAATGACAACATATATGAGTAGTATGACTTATACTTGTAAAAGTATACGTATACGTACTATGGTACATATAAGTATACCTACCATAGTGTGTTACTTAGTTAGATAATATCTAAAATAAATAGGTAATAGGTTTGAAACTTGCATGAAGGCTACCAAACCTAAAATGAACTTAGAAAGAGTTCAAGTCATCTAAAATTATTTAAAACTTTTTATAATGGATTCAAAATCATGGTCCCCAATTTCCTTTTGGTTCACTGCAAAAGGGATAAGAACATCGGATAAAATATCAACACTGGTGTTAAAGTGAACTGCCGGAAAATAACAATGAAATTTTGAGAGCCAGGTAAACGTAAATTTCAGCGCTCTCGAGCAAATAAAGTTTATACGTAATTGCATGAAGTAATTTGTCCGGGAATATACAAAAGTACACAAATACGGACAGTTAAATTAGACTTGCTTTTACGCCGCCGTTTTGCGACATCCTTGCAATATTCATGACATGACACTGAAAATGATATTACTAGACGAGAAAAGGTTAAAGTTGGTTGGTGTTTTTGGCATCCTGTAATACAATAATGTTTTGAAAGTTTTTTACTATTAAAACTCTTTTTAAACGAAGCAGAATATAATTTTGAATGTGAAGTAATGAATTGTAAATAATCTTATAAATTATTTTATGAGAAAAATTTTTGAATTTTATTCAATCAGCTAATAAATAGTAATACCGTATTTTTGTAAATGATATATTGCAATTATGTTTGGACAAACTATACATTCCACCTTTTTTAAGGTACCTATGCAAAATACTTGAAACCGATTTCTAAACTACGATCGACGTCACGCGAGGTTACAAAGATTGATGGAAAATTCGATATAGCTTTGCGATATTCCTAAACTTTTTATTGCTCTTTTATTACATAATTTTATTACTTTTTAAATTTTAACTTATAGTTAGTGGTTTCAGTTTATTCAAGCTTATCGCAAATAAACACGGCCTCAGTAGGTATATAAAATACTTGTTGAGTAAAAAAAATTCTTAAAAAAAAATTTTAGTTTTTTTTCTACGGGTATCAAAGAAAAATAAGCATTCACTAGCAGATTGGATTGAACGCAACAAGACGACGGCTTACATTTTAAAAAATAATAATGTCTCTAAAACTACGAATATAACAATATTTATCTAAATAAGTTAAACATTTTCGCACTTAATTCATATTTAAATAATAAAAAAAGACATGAGTAAATTTTTGATATTAGGTAGGTACATATTCCGTTCACAATTTGAACAATCTAAAGTAATATGCAAACGTAGAACCCTAAGTGTTTCTCGTAATTATTATTTAAATATTTACTCGCGGTTTTAAACAGAATGCGTAACTAACAGAACAAACATCTATTTCGAATAACTACGTACTCGTAACAAAACACATCAATTTAAGCCATGCTTAGTAATGCTTACATTATGCGTTCATCATTCAGGATCATATGAATGTTGACATTATGTGTAATGTTCACTTACTACAATATTAATTATTATATTTATTAGTACTCAAGCATCATTTAATGGTCCTAAAGTGTTATTATCGTCATGCCGGTATTCTTTTTTTTATGGTAAGCTTTCTCTCAAATTTAAAAAATGTTTAGTTATCTGAGAAAAGTATATATTTGTTTTAAGTGAAAGAGATAATATATACTTATCATAGTTATTTTTGTTGCTGCCTAAACGGGAAAAGTCAGGTCGCTCTATGGTTATCATTGTAAGTATCATACGGGTGATTAAGTAGGTACCTACCTACACTGAAATACTGGCTGTAAAATTGAATTTTTTGATTGATTTCGTTGAATTGAAATAAGACTCGGGTATATTTAAAATATAAGTTTCTTATCGATATAATTTTGTATCGATAAATTTTAATATGTATATTATAATGTCTGAAAAAAGTGATTACTATGAAAAACTATTTTTGTTACTGTATGAAAAATGCTTAATGGAGAACCTCGGCAAGGTTCAAAACCATTCGGACATTCCCAAAAAAATAGTTATGAGTCAACTGGTTCTTTGATGGCATGTTTAAAGAGAAAACTAGTTCTGCAATGATTTTTCAGGCAAACTCTGCGCAATAGCCTGCCGCTGACTGACCTACGCATACGTAGAGATTTTTCAGATTCGCTGACCTCTGCAATCAACGCTCATTGAAAAAAGCTTTTTGTGACAAACGTGGTTTTGTATAAAATCAACGTATGCGAGTCACACAACCTGTGATAAAATAACATTATATAGGTATAAATAAAATATAACATTCATAACCACACAAAGCATATCAGGGACACACAAGAATTTTTTTCTAAAACTTTAGTAATTTTTTGAGTAGGTACTTATATATCTCTATCTTTATGTAAGAATCAAACATTCTCGCATAGAGGAACAACTGCGATGTGACAAAGTAAATAGACTTTTAGAAGTACAATAGCACTACCGCTGTCCTCGACGTTGGGTTAAATTAATCCCAAGGGAACTACTTGCACCACAAGTCAAGGATTGTTACGAACAATTAGGTGTTTGTTGTTTATTTAATAAACCACTTACAAACTTGAGCAAGTGTTTAACCAGGTAGGCGACATTATTTAAGAATACTTGTAATGGAAAGACACCTCGCATATAATCCTAAGTAGACATACTTAATTAAGAGTTACGAACGGTACCTACGTTACCTACGTTACCTACGTTACATCTCCTGTTAGCGTCTCTCAATTATGTAATTCGTGTATCTTACAGAAGATGTTATTATTGAGAAGTAAAAGCAGACATTAATATAATCATTCAATTTACTTCACATCATGGTTTTATAGTACGTTATATATTATACAACTTATGGAACATATATAAAAATAAAATATTATACCTACCTCATAATTTTAGGGACTTTATGCTTTGGATTATGTATGAAAATATACCTTATGTTTGCTCCCTTTCCAATTATCAATTTTAAAAAGGATCCCGGATATTTATTTTACGGGGCGTTTGACGGCAAAGCGGGGCTGAAGCGGAGAGCATCTAACTCTTTTTTTAGCTTGTAATTAAGCTAAATTTATCACGCGCCCTATATATCAGGATTCCGACACAAGCCTAAGAAGTGGGTAAAAATATGACTGGGCAGTATCATATGGTAAATGAAAGGAAAATCTTAGAAAAATAAACTGGACCAAGTATTGATTGATGATTACGGTCTGACCAGCAAACACAAATGAAAAACGTCTTTGTTTCAAATTGCCTATTTTAAATTTCGTAACAACTAACATCTGTTCAAGAGCAAACGCAACAGACAACATAGGTTTACCTACATTCTTCAAATTTATTGCGTTCGGAAATCATTCGCATTGATTCCCAAACAATGGGTTGTAGCTATTTGTGTTTTATACTTGTAACCTACTAAAATTATTTGCAGTACTTGTAATGCATACTAAAATTAAACTTCATTCGGTATATTTTTAGAATTGAGGTGAATAAACTTATTAAATATGATTTATTTGATGAAAGAACTCTAACGTGATTATTTGCTTCAGTAAAAGTGTCGCTTCTTTTTTGGAATCGAGCCAATGGAATTTATCGTTCTCCCGTTAGTTCTAATAAAGCTGCTGAAAATTCCAACAATGTAATTCCAGTGCATTCAAATACATTCCAATATAATTGGTTTATTTGAAACGCTCAACTTAACTGAATACAATAGTTATACATGTTTTATTAGTGTTATATAAGGACACTTAGGTAGGTACTACCTGTGGTGGGTACTCATATTTTTTAAATGTCTTAAGCATGCTCAATCTAAGAAATTAGTAAAAATAATTAATAACAATTACTTACTAATGTGCTTTTCACTCTATAATTCCTAATCCTTGTAATGGTATCCTTGACATCCTTGTGAGAAAGGCGACGGTAGTCGTCAGTAATTTTTGTGTGTAAGCTATTGTGCCAGATTAGGAACAAGCCAGCAACTAAGTACTTCTTTATTAAAAAGTAATAAGAGCTATTTGGCGTGGCGTATGTGTGTGTAGGTGTATATATAGTTAGGTGCTTAAAGGCAGGGTTATTACTTATTGTAAATGTGTTGATTTATTCACCTTGGGTTATGCTCTTACGCTTTCAGGGATCGCAGGTTTTTGAGAGAAAACACTTCCGACCGGAACTAATGCTTAAGTTGCCCGGATATCCCGTCAACACAAAAACCACTCACACATATCTACAGTACATATTATTATATACGTTCGTATGTATTTTCCAGAAATGCCAAACTACAGCAGATTGGGACTATTCTGAGGTTTTTTCTCCTCATTCTCCGACACTATCTGTCGACTTGACGACCGGAATGAAAAACAGACAAGCTCTTTTATATATTTTTATTGTATAGATTATCGATATTTCGTAGAATTCTTTTAAAATAACGCTACGCACTGACTGGCAAGTTGCCAAGGTTTAAAAACCATCCCGGTCCGCTAATTGTTAAAGTTTAGGCTTCTATACCATGCTATGATAATGAATATGCCTCAGGCAGAAAATTATGTGAAGTGTGTAGATAAAGGAACCTGGTAGTTTATTCAACTTTATTTTATTTTAGTCATTTAAAATGTATGAAGGTGTTTCGTTTTAATATTTGACTAGCTAGTTAACTACACTGTTCTTTAAATTTGATGAAACGAGTAGCAAGTGTAGCTACTCAAGTAAATCATCCATTAATTAAATCAGATCCAATAATGCAGAATTCGAACATTGGATGATGTTTGTCTGCGACCGGTGACTGTGTAATCTATCAATTAACGCGAAACTGGAGTTTCTGGAAGTACTTATTCGGCAGAACCTTAAAACAAATATACGGGTATCTCTACCATCGAAAGCAACGTAGTATTCTCTAAGTTTATTGAGTTCAGAATTAGATAATTAGTTTAGTAGCAGAACTAAACTATTATTTAACAAAACATGGCTAAATACCCTACGAGTAGGAACAAAATTTTATTAGACCGAGATTAAGAATCATCCGTGAATAATTATGAAAATTAATCCTGTAAATGTATTTTATACTTCTTGTCAGACGTAATTTACCAGCAACATGTGACTGTAAAGGTGCGCGAGCGACATAAGCCATCAGAAATCAATGACGGATTTAAAAACAAAAATGTCACGGCTTCAGACCTAAAGAGAAGCTGAAAGAAAGGACTTAATAAGTGTTAAATATACTTTACAATGTTTATACATGCTTGTGCGGCCGATCGTTCTTATGAATAGGAGGTCGTCGTGAACAGACGTGTATTACTTTACTAATTCAATTTAATCTCTGGCAGATGTTACGAACGTGATGACTGAATATACAATCAAGTAAATTCTAAATTCTAATTCATTATGTCGTATGATACATTTAGGTTTGTGCGGGTTAAATGATGTGTTCAATAATACATGGAGGGAGGCCCAACTTTGTCTGTTATACTAATTTATCCTCTCAGCTTGAGGCGTGCAGAGTTGTGTTAGTGGAGACAGAGGTAATTTATCATAATATAAGTTAACACATGTCTCGCGATAGACGGTTTACGTGTCTATTACAACTAAACTTAGTACCTACGTTAATTTAATTGAACTCTGTATACCATTAATATGAAGTTTACGATATTTCATAAATATTTGAAACTAAAATCACCGGCTAGGGACATTTCTCAACGAAAATTACATCCTTACACTATTCTAGAATAAAGTACATACTTTATAAGCACTGTCACTTGATTAAATATCTAATTCATCTCAATAAAATTGAATTAGCATTTCAACTCGATTGAATATTCATTCAAATACTTGACGTCCATCCAAATAATTTTATCTGAGTACCGAAAGTCGGTCATCCAGGTATAACTAGATTTTCATAAAAATAAATAAACAAATGACAGCTGACACAGACATTTATGTTGAAACAACAAAATGGCATTTCAATTTTATGCGTGACAAGGAGTGGGGTTGGGAGAGAGATAAGATTACGAGATATATTATAAAAATGGGTTAAGGCGTTGACCGCCACCTCCCACCTGGGCCGATCAACTACAAACAATTTATATCTTAGGTACAACTACCATAAATTTATTAGGCGTCATAATTGTTTCATCTGTGTTAACGATGCGATGTTATTAAGCAGGCTGCCATAAATTATTTTTTAATTAAATGCTCTCTCGTATATTAACAGAAACTGTCTTTAACCCTAATAATGACCGACTATAAAAAAATATGTGCCCAAATTTATTATTAGTAGAGCGTTAATGGACAAAAATTGCCATATTAATATAAAAAAAGTTTTACTATCCAACTCTTCATTTCACCATACAAAATTATTGTATTGTCATGAGTCCTTGAAAGATGTGCACAGTTTCATAATTAATTCGACATATTAAAGTGGATCAAAATTAAAAGATTCCCGGTCACTTGATCGGTTTATATACTTATTATTATATAAATATACAGGTGCAATTAATAATACCGTGTTTAAATTACATTTCTACTTAAAAAAGTATCACACGTGATAAATAATAAATAATTATCTGTATTAAGCGTAATCAGTGCAGATAGCATTGATGTTAGGAGGTACTTAATTGGCAACGTCCTCACGAGTTAATTAATCATCAAAATGGGAGATAATGATTGCGCGTAATCTGGCATTAGAATGTACACGCGAAGATGAGATAATCTCTACCAAGGTTTCATTAGTGTTGTCAGTAGGTATATAACTACGTATAGATACAGAATACGTTACAGAATTTAATTAAACAATAGTTTGAGGCCTGCCAGGGCTCCTAAGTAAATCTTATTTTGCTCGTAGCGTCTACGCCGTAGATCGTAGCACAAAATTTGCTACCATAAACTTGACGGTAGAGTAAACATTGTAAAGATATCCATATTTCCGTAACTACCTTTTGACCGTACGGCAAAAAATTCCCTTATCACAGGCCTTCGTAAAAATATGATTTACACTACAGTAAATATTTCTACGAAACGTATACAGTAGTGTAAATAAATATTAACGGCCAACCATGCTGTTTTATGATTGTGGTATTTTGGTGAAAGTGTATTTGCGTCGGCAACCGCGTCTGTACTACTCGCCAAATGTAACATTCAAGCTGACTTGATTAATACACACATGGAAACATTACTAATTAGGTACTCGAAAGGTGGTAACAACGTCACATATAATGAAAATATTTTTGACTTTTTAAAGTGATTAATAACATATTCTATAAATATTATAATACCACTTTTTGAGTTATAAACTGAATATATTATTTTTGAATCTAAACTTAGAAAACCAAACACAATTAGGTGTACCTACTTACATAAATAAATAAAACTTAGTAAAGGAAATTCAAAAGATAAATTTAATTTCTTGTATATAATGTAAGAAAGTATAGTTATTATACATAATGAAAAAAATTTATTGTAGACACAGCCGTCATTAAGGTGTTTATGAGTGTTTGTGTTTTATGAGTTGAAAATCAAAGTGAACATATCAAAAAATAAATAATAATATAAATCATTTAATTACTTAACTTAATTTAATTTTTAAAATTAACTATAAATGGTGGATGATCATAATCCCAATTGCGATGTAATGGAGTAGGTATAATTGCAATAGTAGATTTGAGGGCCAGTTGTATTTATTCAACGTCGAAGCTACTCATCTAGGTTTCAGCGCTCCAGTAAATCTCTATTCATGTCGTGTAAACCAAGCAAGCTTGTATTGTAGAGATTGCACATGTACTCATAGTTAGGTACATGATGCACTCACCGCGCGTCGGTGAGACGGGATCGAGCTAGCGCCCGGCCATCGAGCCCAAGCCGATAACTACTGTGATACACACACATTTGCTTGCTACTCACACCATTCAATAGTTTTCATAAATTAAATTTACGCTCTATACAACTTTTATAACTTTTTAAAACTTTAAACATATCAGCTTTAAAATTTACAATCTTTTATCTTCGACTTCAACAAATTACCATTTGTTCTAATAGATATTTTGATATCGCAATTCAACAAATTCAAGGTTACACGTACTGTTTATAACGATCTGTAATAACTTCGTACGTTTGGGTAGCTGTATCGATCCTAGATAGCAATAAAGATAACGAGTATTATCTCTGATAAATTTAGTAAAGTAATCATCAAAGATTGCTTTGAGAGCTCACTGGTTGAAATGATTTGGTAAAATTGGTAAGCTAACAATTTTTTTTTTCATAAGACAAAATTACTGACCTATTACCTTCCTAGAGTAAGGATGGATTTCTTTAAAGTTTAATAAGTTTAAAATTCTTCTGTTGTGATTTTTTTAGAATTGAATGGTTTGAATTTAAAATTATATTATATTTAAAAAAAAATACTTTTATTACTGTACGCATAATACCTATAATAATATAATACCTAATATATGTTAGTGTTTACATCCTAGACTTAGAATTTTGACCTTTTTCAGTTTTAAATATTCAAACAAATATGAAGTAAATTAATTATGTACAGGCTATACACCTATACTTACCAACTATAAATATGTAGTAATGTAGAAGTAGATATGCTTACCTACTTATATCGCCATTTCATTTGTTTTGAATTTATATTAATGAAATAAATAAAATGCGTCATATTGACTTTATAATAAATAGGTATAAAGAAATGATATAATGTTTTTCGATAACCATGTAACATTTACTCATCAAAATATAATTAATCGTACTTTTATGTATACCTATTGGCTGAGATTTCCAACAAATTTTTAGTATCTTGAATGAAAATCATACATTACCAGTTTACCAAAGCAAGAAATTTTCATGAAATGCTGCTTAGATTATTACCTCATATTATAACTAACTAAGTAACATCACAAAAACAACGAATTAAACGAAATCGCCCCACATATTAATTTACCTTAAAATTCCTAAATGACGAAATTAACTCAGCGAGAGCTATTAATTTTAAACAACACCCACAAACTTTTGACATCCATTGTACGACTTATTTATTTACATAAACTGCTTTTATTCGACACGTGCTTTTGTGCGGAAATGAGCGTTACGTTCCGCGTACGGCGCGGCTCGGCGACGCGGGGACACAGACTGCCTGCGGCCTGGGCGGGCGACCGGGCGGCCGGGCGGGCGCAACAGATACGCCACAGGTTACCCGGGCACCCGCGCTCCACTCCGCCTCACGCTGCCCCACACTGCCCCACGCCACCTGCCTCCTCACTCTTCGTATACGCCAATTTACATCCTCATTATCGTTTCCAGAGTCAGCATCTAACACCAATAACTACTGTCGGCTACAGGACTCCCTGTTCTGTGAGAAACCCGGTGACATTTTCTTTGCCTCACAGTTAATGAAATTGGAGGTACCTAATCACTTTCCTAGCCACACAAATTCGATATAACGTTTGGGGTTAATTCATGCGACCCTTACTTAATGGTTTTGAAATATTTAAACAGTTTACGAGGTACGAGTATTTGGCAGTCCGAAATTTTCTTATATTGCTGTGATTAAATTACACCAATACCTACTTCTACAAGTTATAGGTGAACTATACTTTAATTTAAGGCTTTGACTAATATTATTTAAAAATAAATATTATTTAGAAAAACATTTCTAAAAACTCTAAGGGAAAATTTAAAATTATTTAATAAAATTACACATCTTATTTTTCAAGCTGCCTTATCACAATCGTCGTCACACCTACTCGTAGATAAGTTCGAGTACATGTTTGTTAATCTTAGTCCGGATCATGAATCAACATTTTGTGATATTAGATGAAATCTGCTTTGTCGACAGATGTCAGACACGTAATTACGCCGAGATGATTTGACCTACTTGTCAGCCTAAAGGCCTGCGCAGGTCCATCGGCGCTGGCTTTGTGTCAAGGATGACCATCCATCGGCCCTTTTCCTGGCTCATTGAAATACATACTGTATTAACTAACGCAACTCTTATCACAAATACAGCAACAGAGTTAAAATGTTTTGACAATACGGAATACCCGATGTATTTCACGACTGGATACTGATGTTTCATCAGCGCCCCCTTACTCTTATCTTATCTTTTTCTTTATCATAATAATTATAGAATGAAATACCCAGAGTTTTTAAGGATCGAAGAAGGATTTAGCCCAGCCAAAGCAATGGTCATTTTACTCTACCCCTACGAATATTGTTCGTAGCTCTAACCCTTGTTTTCCATTATAAGTAAGTATTTCAATTACCTACATTGCGGACATTGTGTTACCTTAACTAAGTCTACGTTTAAATTTTTCATATCAAAATTTCCCGCCCAATTTTGCTTGATTGCAATAATATACAATGTTAGACGATCTTATATTAATCACTCTAGATAGGATACTAACCAATGCTGAAACAATAGATAATATTTTTGCTACTAACAGCTTTTTTTATTTTCGACGAGGGAAATCTTTTTAAAAATACCCATGACCTCTTGGAAGAGATATTGGACTGTGTGAACATTATGGTAATTCGTGCATGTCTCCAACAACAAATAAATTATACCTACTTAGGTATATCTTACTTTTTTGTTTGAAGTCAATTTTCATTTTTTTTTATTTTAATACTTCGCCGTGCAGTCTGGTAAAAAGTAACTCGTCTACAAAAATATGTTAAATTTAGTATAACAATTTAGCCAAATGTGACTCTTTAAAATTTGTCGCATAAACTCCATGATATGCAAAATTAAGGTCGACATTACAAAAGCAAGTCATTTTATGTAATGACTGCACAATTGACCGTAATGAGAGTGCTGAATGGGAGAGATTCATTAAGCATTCATCGCGATAAGTGGCGTAGGCGTTTCTAAGCCCCTTTACTTTCAACATGAATTTAAAATTAACGTAGAAGGTCAGGCCGGACCGAAGTAATGCCGAAGTACGATTTATTGACATCAAACTTGACGTTGATAGATTAGAATCTCGACAGATGTGTACTAATGATGGATACAGGATCCCCGATCAGCATAATGGAATTAGTTTAATGCTTGCCCGGAATGCTGTCTCTACCGAATCGCTCGGAGATCAAAGTGGTCAAAAAATATTTAACAGAGAAGATACCTATTTTAATATTAACTTTATTTGTTTAAGCTTGAGAGGTAGGTGTAGGTATCTACAGTAGTTGGGGGGACTGATTTATTTTATAAATTAGGTAGACAACAATATATAATTACTTATTATGTTATTATATAATTATAACACCATTATAAATCTTACCTACCAATATTTTTGTATTATCAATACCACCTAAGTACAAGGTACCTGAAATGAAGTGATAGGTAGGTACGCTTAAAATTATTGTTTTATCTAATGAGCCATTCGAAATAGCAGTGAAGTTACTTATCCGCCGGATATAAAACTGTCAATTAATCGTTATTAATTATTTTTATCTTTAAATTGTAGGTACTCATAGAATTATTATAAACTGGTAATATTATAATAAATCTTTGTACCTACCTATATCTAGAAATATAATAAAATACCTATCTACTTGTATTTATTCTATATCAGGGAATCCTTTTAAACCTACTTAAAGCGAAGTTTTTACTGACTTCAAAAAGGAGGTTCCATATTCGACTGTTTTTCTCTTTTATTTGTATTTTATGTATGTATGTACTTATCTATATCCGATATCACCATAGGGAACATCCAAACAGATAGTTATTAATGTTTGTTTCTGTTATTTTAATGTCTCTCATTATTAATGACCATAATGTGTCCCTTTGCTCAACTCCAGGGCTGTGATGGGTGCTGAAGATGAACAGCAGAAGCCGTCGTGGAAGTCGGATGGTCGTAATCGAGTTTTGATACCTAAGTACCTTAGGAATGCTGAATAGTTTAAATTCACAATTGCGATTGTTTCACCATTGTTGGATTTATTATAGGTACTATATTGTTTTTTATATTATATAATTATTTGGATAAACTAACGACTTTGAGTTAGCTAGTAATGATACTCTTTATTGTATTTATTTAATTGTATCAGTAAAGCAAGCTTATAATTAAATGGGGATAGCTATGGATTAGAGAAAATAAAAAAAATATTATTATTGGAATTCATTCTCTATTAAACTAATATTCAAACATCACAATACTTCGTAAATTATAAATATAACTTAATATTCTTCACAATTTTCCACTTGTATAGGTATTCACTAAAATTAAATGCAAGGTTCATGACAAAACTAAAAACTAAAGTAAAGGCCTAGTCATATTTAAATGTTTTCATGTATCTTAACATAATTTCTTCTTAATAAAACAGGCACTGATAAGATAACAAGTAAAAATGAGAAGTGAAATTATTCCACCATAAATTTACATGCTAACGACCATAAAAATATAATGTATAAAAAGGATCGAACATACATCCAAAACTGTGTATTTAATTGTGTGCATAAAAAATCACTACAATTTTCTTAAGAGCTTGATTAAATAAAAAATATCAAGCTCTATTCTACCAGTGACAATAGACTAATTTGTACCATATCAATGAAATTGTCTTAAAACAATTGTATTGTCTAACATGAGCAGATTTTTGAATTGTAATATACATTGCCAGTGCCTCACTACATTTTCTAACGTATTACAATTTATCATTTATTACTCAAAAGGTAAAGGAATATATAAGACCACACTGTAAAGTTTAGTAACTACCGTCGTTAATACACTGGTTTTAACAACGTTACAGTATAAGTAGAAAGGAAAAGAACACAAAGAAAACATACTCTAGTATTTAAAACATTAAACTGAAATCTATCAGGAATTACGCAAACAACAAAAACTTATTGTACTAAAAAACATAGTGCTAAAAATATTCGAAAATGGCAAATCTCACATGTCTAAATCAAAGATGAGATCATTTTTGAAAGCTACTTCCAAGTATTGTCCCTTATTTAGTTTTTCGGGATTGTAAAGATCAGTGTTATGTTTAATATTATCACAGGTAGTTGTTTCAACCTTTTTACTTTTTTTCAATGGCTTGGAAGCAATGGGAAGGCTTTGGGTAGCACCTCTTGTGTTTTCAATGTGTTTTATATCAAATTTACTGTCAGTACAACTATCGTAGCTTTCATTGGCGTTTTCGTCAGTATAATCTATTGAGTTATAAGATGATCCATTTGAATGTATATTCTTGCAATCATTTTCCGCGTCAGAAGTATCAGCAAGGCCACTGTCACGTCTTTGCTTCAATACAGATTTCAACCTTGGTTTTGAAGCCTGTGGAATAAAATTGTGTTGAGCTTCACTGATTACAAAAGACAAACATGAAAACTTTAAATAAGATAATGCAGTTTAGTAGCACTATTACAGGTAGGATTTCCATTCTATTTGAGGCATAATGGTTACATATGTTGCAGTGACTGTCTTATATTTGGTGGCCTGCATGCTAATATGTTACTCATCTATACTAATATATAAAGCTGAAGAGTTTGTTTGTTTGCGCTAATCTCTGGAACTACAAGTCGGATTTAAAAAATTCTTTTTGTGTCTGATAGCTACATTAATGAGGAAGGTTA
>DWQK01000605.1:0-19646 GCA_018231225.1 Noctuana stator
GCTACATTCATAAGGAAGGTTATAGGCTGTCAAGCATTACGCTACTATTGTTAACGCGGCTGAAACCGCGTGGCACAGCCAGTTTTTAATACAATATTTGTGGTTTATATTCCCACCTTTTTAAAGTGTGTAGTGAACAGGACACATATAACATAAATATAGTAAAATAGGCACGATAGTACAAGAAGACATACAATAAAACTAGTATTATGTAAGTAATTTGCCCAAAAGTTATATCAAAAAGTTGCACAAATCTTAGTTGCTTATTTCTAAGTAGCAAGTACTATTCATTGTTGACTAAGTAGTTTGCATTAATGATAATAAATTTTAATAACATGAATAATATACTACTGCACTGAGAAACTTTGCGTAAACTTAGTGAGTGAGTTTAAGTTAGAGAGCGAGTGAGTTTGCAAACTTTGTTTTGATACGATATACAAAGTGTGTTTGTTATATTAATTTCATTCATGTTTCTTAAATGCTGTTATCATAAATACGAAAGAGGAAATAACCTAGGTATTTTTGCCGTTAAATAATTTTTTCACGACACTAAAACCGTAGAAACGCATGTAAGTACATTAATTAAAGACATGACAAATTTTGAAGAGTTTTTCCGAATTTTTATTGCAAAGTTGATTGATACTGAATTTTTGCATTTTTTTAAATTAATTAAGATACCGGTAGCAGCTGTCATGATGACCATTCTTATGAGATGTAATATTGAGTGAACAATTAATGGCCCAAAATGTTGCAGAGAAACTTACCTTGTCTTTAAATAGACCTTACGTTATCCACGTTTCTCGATTTTGTGGGAAGTTTCAATTAACATAGGGGATAATAAATCGTTATTTCATATTATTATGTCTTATTTTTATTTATTGAAAATGTTAGTCAACCCATTTAAAAAACAATTATTGAGACATATTTCTGGCTTTTTTACACATACTTTAATTCCCCGAAATAATTGATTGATACATTAAAAAATCAAAACTTATACATTTATAACACATCTCAGAAGAACCCTTTTCAATACAACCTTCCTTTGGGCCATCACTCCCCTCAACTTGCTGCACCCCTGAACACCGAGGTTCTTTCCCCCGCTGAGGTCATTGACCCTTGACTATGGGGATAATCTTTCAAATTTTTTTTCTTGTCTTGTTGTGATAAAGACATTCAAGTCTTGGTGCATTTTTAAGGTATGACTAGGTTAAATAATAATCTTGTGTTCTGTAATTAAATAAATGTACGCGTAAAGATCAACCTGTCTATATCACCATAATACGAGTATATAGTGTTCATGACACTTTATAGATGGTGACGTCAAAATTTTTACTAATTCAATACGTTTATAACCGCAGAATTGTGAGTTAGAAATAATAAATTTAAACGCTATTTCCCATGCGTTAATCCCTATGACTAGGTTTAGTAACCACTTTGAAATATTAAGAACGACGGCGAAATTACGAAATATTTTATTTCGACGTGGCATAATAAGCTGTCTTTACCCCTCGATGCATTTTTGAAATGAAAATGTAAAATTAGCAACATCACAAAATACCTACGAGTCGTACGATTTATGCTCGCGTTAAAACCGCGAAAATATGCAAAAAGAAAACATTTCGCCTGCTCTCGCTCGAAACTTTTTGCCGAGGTTTTTCTAGAAATAATTACAGAAGCTACATTAAAAGTAAAAAAAAAAAAACGCTCGGCTGGATAATGACAAGAGGCGGTATAAGTAACAGAAATAACCCGAGTAAGGAAGCGAGGTGCGTGATTTATTGATAGCGTTAAGGAAAACATTGTTTCTTTACAACTGTACGACTACGATTATACTCGTAACTAACGAACGACTTGAATACTTAGCAATATTATCTGTATTTTTTATCGAAACGATACTATTAAAAATTGCTTGACATTAAACTATTTTAATAATACGTATAAACCATGATGCCTTATGTACGTTTATCATAATGACTCCATCAATGTTACTCTTGATTACACTTAATGATTTGATTGATTTTAAAGGTTGTCATATAAAGTGTTTTTGTTTATCTTTAATTGTATAGATAAATTCACAAGAAGTCGATCACGAACCTTTTTTTTTTTTAATAATTATTACTCGTTTTATTATGACTGAATGACAGAGAAGCGTAAGAATAAATGAAGTAATAGTAAAATGTGATTAAAACCAAGAAGTGACAGTTTTATTTCAGGTTTTATACACAACTGGTTTATTTTTGAATAATAGCTAGCAACATACATAATAGGTATGAAAGCGAATTTAATCTCGAAATTGGCTTACCTTAATATGGTAATAAATTTCGGACGTAACGATCTCGTGGTCGTACGATATAAATATTCGCTGCTACCGAAAAAGCACCACCGAACCAAAACAAGCGAGTAAGGAAGATAAATGAATTACTTACATTTTGAACGTGCCCATTTGTACTAAACCCGCCTAGAGGAATTCGTTGCTTTCATACTTGATCAATAACCGCTAATACACAAATTTTCTTTGCGTAACCTTTTGTTGTCGACAATATAAGGCTTTTTATTAATAAAAGCAGGGCTTTGTGTAATGTCGGGCTAGGCTTTGACCTTAAAAGAATTTTCTAGGCGATGTCTTGCATTTTCGTTAAGATATTTTTTATGATGATGCAAGCATTTTATTCAGCGGAATTGACTCCCTTTCTCATAACATGACAAAGAATGTTTTAAAATTTAAAAATTTCAGCTTAAGGATAGCAAAATATTTTATTATTTATCTTACTTGTCTAGTTGGAAGCTTACAAAGTGCTAGTATTAAGCAGGCTTGCATCGCAATGTGCTGTAAAGAGTGGCTGAGTAATTACCGAGACAAAAGGCGTTCCAGAATGCACAAATACTAGGCGCCAAGTCCTGCTCCTGACAGCCGTTTTGTCTCAAGTTGTGGGTGTACAAGTACGATAAGTGCTTAGGAACAAAAATGCGTGCCTATTTTTGGTAGAGATAAGACTAGGTACAGCTGTGTTATATGTTTATAGCTGACTGCTACATATTTTATGTTTACCTGGTAGCCGAGGATTTAAATCAGGGGAAAACGTAGATTAAGGTCCGTCCATTCACTTTTTAACCCCTGACGCAAAAAGAGGGTTGTTATAAGATTGACGTGTTTCTGTGTATATTATGTGTCTATACGTATTTTTGTATTTCTGTACCTGTGTCTGTCTGTATTATCCTAGGTCGATTTTGATGCAGTTTTTTTTATTGAAAGGTGACGTCGTCGAGAGGGTTCTTAGCTATGATTTAACAAAATATATACAGCCGTTAGAAGACAATCAGCAGCTTGGCAGTAAAATACAAAATTGTTAGGGTCCATACTTCAAAAAACCATAAATGTATCGTATATCTAAAATCAGGTCTTATTTATTAGAATCCAGAAACTTTCAGTATTACCTTAGTATATTCGTGACAACAATTTAATTAATTAATTCAAGCCACATACAGTTTGGAGTTCGTAAGTAACAAAGCGTTCACAATTGTTATGGTTGCATGTGCAGTGTTCTGGGAATAACAGAACTGTGTAATTACAGCAACAAAAGACGTTATGATACTAATTCGAACTGCTACTCATACGCAGGCTGCCTTTACTGATTCTGACAGGCGTTTCGTCTCAACTTGTGGGTTATTATGCTCTAAGAAATATGATACAAAGATAACTGTTGTATTTTTACACTAATTTCCTTTTGTTTGAGTTTTCATTTTGATTTTTTCTGTCACGAATGTTCATGTGTATGTTGCATACATACTTAAACAGGTGAAGCTAATATAAGCGTGTTAAAAATGACTGAAACATATGCATATAATGTAAATATAAATACCTACCTCATTATGTTTTACAATAATACTCAACACGAAAGAAAAGCCATTTACATTTAACGATCGTTTTGTGGTAATGTGGAATAGCAATTCTAAAGCTAATGTTAATTAGTAAATATTTTCCCTTCTCGCCACATTAACTTTAATTATGGTCATTTACATAAAGCCGGTACAACTGTTCATGGAAAATGAAACACAGCGATCGGGTTAATTATATAATCTTTAGCTAGAATCCGCGCATGATTTTGTTCTCAGAATATCTATATAAATATTAATCAAAACGATATATTACATTCTTTTTTACCGACCGCTAACAGGTATTAAGCCTAGGCGTATTTACTACGGTTTACTGAATATTTTTTTCCTTTTATTGTAGATACCATCATCATTAACCCATAACTTCGTCAAGAAGACTGTTGAAGTTAGTTTTTCTTTTGTAGTTTCTCTTTAGTTTGTACTAAAACGCTCAGATTGCAATTCGATTTATCGCCATTAATTGAGTAAATCCTTGCGTTTATTGTGTTTGAATCGACTAATGGCCAAGATAATAAAAGCCCTCAAAGTTAGCACAAACTAAATCCCTTGTAAACGAGCAGTTTAAGTTAAATTGTTCTCCAAGTCTTTGAAGCCAATTACTTCAATGCAGCCCCCTTCAAACTCGATTTAAGCTCTATATACGTAATGAGAACCTTTATTTTTTCGTGTCGTGATATTATGTTTTCATAAAGAATTATGATTTTAATGTTGTTTATTTTAAAGCACTTTATACTCAACAGCTCATAATCTTCGTAATACCTAATACAAACGCGTAAGCTTTTTATTACACGTAAGCTAAGTAACTTACGCCAGTACCGGCGACCCGCCCCTGGTACCCCATCCTAATACACAGGTAGCGCTAAATTATACTGAAACTTCATATATTTAAAGAAAAGTTTGAGAAATATTTAACCCAAAATTGTTATTATAGTTTAAGTGACTTTCTTTCTTCCTAATCTTTAAAGTTACAATAAATATTATAAAAAAAAATGACATAGATAGGCATTTATTTTTATAGGCCCGTTTTGGGTAGGATACGTACTTCGTCAAGACTACCAATTAACTACACAAAACTCAAAATGCTTGTGCTTATGTTACAAAATATGTTATTTCGATAAAATCTTTGATTGATTTTGTATTAAAATCTTTTTCGAACATAACGCTACAGGATTTGGGGCGCGTGGGGAGGGTTGAACCCGTTACCCGCCCCAGGGTAGATCGGGGTGGTTCGGTCGTTTCTAGATAACAGATGACATGGACAAACCGGCACGATCTGCGACATATGCGTGATAAATTCATAATTTAAAACGTAATTCCATATCAACATGCCCGCATCGCTATTTGCTTTTCCAAATTAATTTTTTTATCGACGACAGAATCGGACGTGCGGCAGCGGTTTGTATTTCAAGCAACACATCTAGCAAAATTTTCATAAATCTATTTGTATTACTCACGCGCATTACTTATTTCATAGTCAAACTTGCTGAGTAAAGAAATCATGCATAATAATAATGACAAGACCTATCTTCGATTAGGACTATGTAAGTTTAGTTAGACGTTTCTTTGAAGAATTTAAATCAAGTAATCATTTATTAGCAAGAATATTGTTACAGTTTGATCTTCTCGTGCTTCTATAGTGCCTGGTTGAATATATGTAGATATATTTAACCATGCCAGGCGTACAAATAATTCTAACAAACAATACAACGTCAATCACATTATAACTACAAGAGGGAGAGACGGAGAAACATTTCATTAAGCCCTATTTCTTATTCTGCAATATAATCCCATATATTATATGAATGAATGGATGGTATGTACATGAGAGCCTCTTTATCACAACCACACAGTACTCTTTGAACATACTCGTAAAACACAGAGTACAATAGTACATTGAATGTGTAGACTATTGAAGCGAGACGTGCGCGGTGCGAGTATTTGTTTTTTGTCTGACGCTGGTCCGGCTTCGTGAGCTGTTTAAAAGTAAACCTATAAAAAGTTTACCTTTCCTTCAGCCAGCTACGAACAAAGACTAGGCCAGGTCGATTTTTTAACTTTACAAAGAACCAAACTTTCGTTTGCTTTGATTTCTGTAAGTTAGTTATGTAAAAAGCTTTCCCAAGTGCTCGTGCTTTAAATCTTGTCGGTGTTTTAGCTTCGCTCACATCATGTCAAATGTCATGTACTCGTATGTTACTGTACTCACAGTTAAAACAAATATACAGCTCTTTAAAGCTATAGGTACGTTAGAAAATGCGTACCTAAATGTTTTTTATCAGCTTTATTTTTATCTATTCATAGTCAATTTGCTAAGTAGAATTAGGTCACAAAGGAAGCAAAGAGAATTTTTTCTTGAAATTTATTTGGAACGGCCATTTACCTAGATAAAAGAATGAAGATCAAGTATGAACAAAACGGAGCCAAAAATAACCGTTACTGAGAACAACACTAATATTATTTTAATGAAAATAGCTTTTAACATTATATTCTGACAACACTGCCTGTACAGTACTAAAAATAAGAAAAACTATAGCCATTATAATACATGCAGTTTTTCTTGCCGATTAGGTACCTTGTATATTACTCTACCTAGACATTAAATAAAACTCTTTAGTACCTAATGTATAAGTGTAACTGAACTTCACAGCTACAGGTAAACGGAAATAATCACGTGTACTAAGTGGGATTCTAGTGTGCTCTAATTTATATGAATGTACGTAATAATTTTATGATTTTCATTGAATTTAAGAAATAAAATCTTTGATGCCCACCGTCTCTGGTCCGAAAAATACGTATTTTAAGATGGCGAATATTAAAATCGATATTGTACAAAATGCGAATGACTGTAAATATGTTTGTTGTTCAATGACGCATAAACTGTAAACGGATTTAAGCGAAATTTGGCACACAGATACACCATTTCTTGGATTTGTGCATATAAAACTTTTAAACCCGGAATAACAAAGGATCCCCATAAGATTTGTTAAAACAGGGTTTCACGATGACGTCAGACTAGCTACTAACTAACTTTAAGTTTAGAACGCTTGAACAATTTGTCATTTTTATTATGTAGGTACTACCCGGTTTACGGGCTTAGCTACCAACTTTCATTAAGTGTATGTAAATACCGTATAATTATTGAATATTTGAATTTAAATACATATGAGCATGACTTTTAAACATGGGAATATTCTTTTGTATTCGATAAAATATATTATAATGCTTATTAATATGGCTTTGCAGTGCAGGGGGAGGGCGTAGACAATCGTATACAATTCGCTTAGAGAGGCTTTGCTGAAGATGTTGGCTGGCTCCCAAATCACTGGGTGCCCTTGGCAGCTGTCGCTTAACCCCTCTTAATGATGACAGCTTAACCTACTCCAATCTGATAATTATAGTCAAATTAAGCACCACTTGTACTATAATGAAGTTTGTTTGCTTCGCACAAGTTTCAAAATAGTTTGTAGGTATTTACCGATTTTTCTTATAGGTATTGTCTCCTATAAAAATGAATAGTATATTGTATTGTTGAAATGACAAATAAATTTTTAGGTTTATAATTAGTGCGTTTTTGAAATATCAATTGCTTTTGGGTAAATGTACTGTTTGTTGTAATTTTCTTCCGTTTAGAATCAATATCAGATATTGTTTATCAATTGTAATCCATTAATAATTACAGTTGCAAAAAAAATATTGTCGTGACCTGTTAACGCGAACTTCTCGTCTCCTGTTGTTCAATTGGTGAATAATGGCCATGAAAATACTTTATGGAAATATATGATATTAACATTGTCAAGAATATGTTATTTCGATGATTTAATCATTTTATGTCACAAATAACATCACCATCATTATATTATTACCTAACATCAAAGTTAACGTTTTATGAAAAGTAACAAATTCTCAATATCTATAATTCTAAACTAAAATAGAACAAATATATTTTCAAATGAATTTATTATTGAAACACAATTTAATGGACGCTTCATTAATCATTAGAACAACGTGAAACGCTAATTGGAATAAACAAAGCCTAGCCATTTGTCCATTTCAAATAAACTACGTCTGCGTTGATTATGACCTACTACATAATACCTTTATTTAAAGCAATTAAACTAAAGGTAGTGAAATATATATAGATTTTATATAATACGCAATTTCATCGTCACTCAGTGTGCACTGAAAGACGATACCAATAGGCAATAACTCTTTGTAAAAATGAAAATAAATAATAGATAACAATCGTTAAATTGTATAAAATAAAATCGTCGTATCTTTTAATTGATTAAAGGTCAAGGTGTACCTATACCTTGGAATTGGTTAATGTATTTCATCCATGAAACGAATTCTTTGTACAAATTCATTATATTATAGCAAATTCTGGTAAAAAAATTCTGTTTGTAGTCGCACGTTGGTAAACACCACACTTGGTAAGCACGTGAATTTTCCGAATGTGATAAGGAATGTGAAGTATTGTCGCCTTGTGTACTCGTACCTACGAGTATGTACCTATGTAAGTATATTACTAGATGTTACTTTCCTCATGCTGCCGTTTTAAGAATATCACGTAAAGGAAGGTGAATAATATCTCGCTACTTCTTCCGCTTGCTAACAAATTTAATAGTAGTCATACCTACATGTTCTTAACATATATCACGTAGGTTCTCGTTCATTCTGTACACGAAGTAGCGAGCTGTAGCTAGTAAAGCATAGCAAATATCAAACAGACGAACGAACTCTACTGAAATGAAATATACACAGTTTCAATTCTCCTAGCGGTTGATTAATTCCAATTGTATTTATTGTCACTACTCGCACAGCTACGAGTGTGTGTAACGAAGTTTGTATGTTTTGTTCAATGAGCTTTCGCGTTCAACTCTGTAGAAGCTTATATTAGTGGAGCTTTGTTTAAAGTAACGCACGCTTTTTGAAAATTAGGTCATAATACTATTAGGGGTTCACGAATAAATTATAACCAAGGCGCTGAAAGCCGTTGAAATTTTATTTTTACATTTAGGGCAGAAGATAAAAATATAATGTTTTTGTTTGGTGTTTCGGAGTAATGAGCCAAATAAAGGGATAAAAATCAGTATAGATACATAGAATCAGTGTTCAAATACGTATAAATTAAACGTAGGTGGAGATGCATTTTGAGTGCGCGTTTTTAACACTCAAGATGCATTACGGACTTAGGATCCCTACTGTCTTGTGGGTACCACGGTCACACACAAGACCAACTCTCCTGCCCTCTTAGAAGTTTATTAGAAACGTACATAGAGCTTTTATGTCCCGACTAATGTCCCATCCTATGAGTCTTATCTTACTTCCTCTTTTTAAATTTTCAAATATGTAAGCAGCATATACGTAACTAATTCATTGATAATCCTAGTCGAGTACTTGTAGGCGTTGCTGTGAATATTGAAATGAATGGGGGAAGTTCTTAGACGAACTGGGAACTCTGAATAATAAAGACGTGTGCTTACTGAAACTGCGACGATTGTGTTAAGTAAAATACCATCTTAATACTTGAAAGTTTCCTCGATACTCTGTTATAACGACGCCTTAGAGAAATGACTGGCCTGAGTCGGCACAAAAATTCTTTTTCAACAACTATGTTTGATTTATTTTATCGCAGTTTTAGAGTATTACGGCTACAGACTGTGGAGAAGCGATTCAGTATCTGTAAAAGTTTCCTGTGTCTCGGCAATACGAGCCTTTGGAAATCTTCGCGCGGAATATTGGCTTAGTAAGCGAAGTAATTGTGTGTAGCATTCGATTGAAAGCAGTTCTTTTGTGAAGGTCGAGTTTCAGTGTAGTTATTTCTGAAAATACGCTGAATCGGTTATAACGCTTTTTATGTGAAACGAGTCTCCCTCCTAAACTAGTGAAGGAATATATGTGGTAAATCTTGTATCTGAGAGGGGATCCATGCACAGAAATTGCAATGGGTTGATGACGATTTTGTGCCGATATCTGATTGATGATGATTATAACGACGAAAAGGTAGACAATGTTTTCGACAATATTATAAACTTCTGCTTTTTTATATCAATTAAAATAAAAATAATTTTAGTCACTAATTGCAGATGCACGAGTAGATATTTAATTAACTGTCTGAATGTATTTAAGGAACTTCAAATAAATAGCAGAAAATAAGATAAAACAGGCGGATATAAAACGGACACATTACATTTCATATAAGTATATATGTATATGCCTCTTTATAGGAAACGAAGTCGAAGTATATTTTATGAAATTGAATTTTCAGTCGCGCGTAAGCAGCCATCAAAGGTCACAGCGAAATAATGTTAAGGTGGTATATTCGAGTATATTTCATGTTTCCCAACTGCCTATTCCTTTTAACATTCGCTTTCGTGTTTAAAATTTCTCTCAGACTTGTTTCCAACGTTTTCTGCATAGATCCGTCGGCTTGACGAGCGTCGGGAGAGAGCGAAGTCGACCGCGGGTCGAGTGGACTAGTCGACCCAGTTGTAGTAACGTCGATAACACGTTGCCAGTTCGCAACGTTATATTTACCACTCCCTTATAATTATACGTTTCTTATTACGTATAAAATAAGGTGCAAAATTATAAAACGCGCTCTCATATTACCTTTCTATATGTGTCGCGTGCTCGCTGCGATCTTTGAACGTTTGTTGCATTTATTTCAGTGCGCTATCGAGCCGCTACGCTCATAAAAATGCAATAGTCGTGCTGATAGCCTTATTATTGTGAATATGGGTCGCATAACAGTGATTGCTTTAAATAAAATTGTTTGGCCGTTTTTCCATATTTGTAATGGCAACAAGTATTGCAATTTGAGTATAATGTAATAATGGAGAACTGGTCCGATCGGGAGTACTTGGGTTAATCATGATACGCCGGTATTTCTCAGAGATCTCGGTCAGCTTAGTTTACTGATCGACCTACGACATTTATAATACAACTCTTTGTTTTTCTTCTATTGGTATCTCAAGTACTAGAGAGCCTATTTTAGTATAATTTTGATTCTATATTGAAGCTAGAATCTTGCACGTACTTATAAGAACCTTATAAATGAAAGGTAATATAAAAATCGTTCGAAAATATCCAAGAAAAATATCTTCTTATCACGATAGTGCATTTAGCAGGGATCGGCTAGTTGGCTGGCGCCCAGAATTTCTACCACGGAAAATGTTACTTCTACAAAATATCCGCTTTAATGAAAAACTTATAAATATAAATAAAGAGAATGTTCTAAATATAAATATTTTCTATTTATCTACCTAGTATATTCAACACGGAATAATGTATAATGTATGTCTATGATAAACAGGTTTTAATAATGCTTAAAAGAAAATCATAAGCAAGGTATATTATTATTATTATTTCTGAATGATTTAATAAATAATTTAATCAAGCAAAAAAATAAATCTTTCATTCGTTGAACCCGACAGGTACTTCTTTTTGTATGATGAGTAATATGAGCATCCTTTTTATATGATCATGTAAACCTTTGCATACAAAGTGGAAGTTAATTTGATATCGCTCAGTTACAAGTATTGCTAGCTATCTCATCGCGATAGCCCGTTTACCGGGCCTGCTTGGCGGTTGCCCAGAATTCTTGCCTTCCAAATGTTTATTTATTTCCTTTTATATTCCACAACGCAAACCTTCTAGCTTCTAGCCAAATTTTATCAATAGGTACTATTACAAATTTGTTCGTTTCGGTCGGCAGTCGGCACAATTTATTACAAGATACAATTTTACTCCAATGTGTAGGTATTGTATGAGGTTAGACCTATATTAATATTGGTACATTGGTTCACGCTTTTTGTCCTAACATTTCACTATAAATTTAATTTAAAGTAGCAATATTTCCAGAACAGCTAATCAATGGTAGCATAGTAATTATTAGTAGTACCTACCTATTTTTAATATTTGAAATATCGTTCACAACCTCGCTTATATTGTATTGATAATTTCACGAAAACCATATTGATATTATGAGGTTACCCGTATCATAAGTTTTAGATACTAAAGTATAGTATTAACTAATTTTTCTATTTTTCTGTTAAGCTGATCATTATTGCAGTTATGCCTTGTGTGAAAAAAAAAACTTATTTCTTTCTAAATGAAAGAATTAAGATGGCATGGTCTAACATTTTGTATGTCATAATCAGGTAACAAAAGATGTTTGAATACCATGCACTTGTTATATATTATTGTGTAATCTATAGATAATAAACTGAATTTATTGGTGGATTGAAGTAAAATTTTTTGTTTGTCTACTGCTCATCTGAATATCGCTTTGTCAGCTTGACCTTGAAGGGCGTTAAAAGCGCTGAGTATACAATATACTTACCTACTCGGTGCTTTCGAAGTGAGATCGTTTCATTTTCACTAAAAGGTTCTCACAGTCTATTGTAGGCAAGGAACACTGATCCATTTCCTTTATATTATTAAGTATTTTTGCATAAAACAATAGGTCTGTAACTCTTATAATGGCAGTTACTACGGTAGGCGTACTTCACTCTTTGGATTACATTTTTTTAAGTAATATTACTCAGTAGAATCATTAGGGCTTTCACATCCACGATTTGATCAATTCCCTGTTACATACAGTTCACGTTCAAGAACGTAAGTTCAGTAAACTATCCTACATATAGAATTCACGAACCGCCCGACAAACAATTAATCAAGTGGACAAAGTTTTCTAAACGAACCTTGTTGGGGTTCTGAGAACAAACTTCGTATATCGAGTTTTGATAAGCTTGAACGAGGGATTTTGTGTGACTGTTTGCGTCGACAGCCCTAACATTCATTTATCATCTATTTAGATAGGTATCTCATTGTGTTTTCAATAGAAGGTTAATAAATGTTTCTGTGTAGCACCACGTATTGTTGGGGCTTCACACAATAATAAATAGTCTGTTTATCTGGATACGTAATTTTTTTATTGTATTTAAACCTAAAACTAAAAGGTGGAGGAAAGCATCATTGTACCTACTGTTATCTACCTATATGTTCAAATAGCGAAGAAACTTCGATGAAGCCATGGATATAGGTACAAAGAACGACTTGTAATCCAGTTGATGGTTGTTTATATTCGGTGTATAGAATCTATAGATATCTGCGCTACAATTTTTATTGTAAGAAGAATCTACAGACAACGGTGATGTCTAACAGCTTTCTTTGGCAACATTTTGCATTTAATAAATTATTGATGATAACATAATGATCAATCATTTACCTACATAGGTACATGGGTTTATAGGCACTATTATTTAGGTTCTCATAAAAGATCAACTCAAATGAGAGCCAAATTTTAATTAAAAACGAAAATGTATAATAAATTCAGATGGCCTCTGTTTACCGCCTTCAACTCGGAAACATTTTAACCTATTTGTACATTTATTAGTTCACGTTAATGTAGAAAATTTTACTGAAATGCCGAGTAAGAAAATCATCCATTTCTTAAAAATTTATCTCTTTGGAGTTGCACGTTACTCCGGGTTCCGCCTTGAGGCGGTTAATATGATTTTAATGAAGTTTGGCAGTCCCAGTTGCATCCTCTTGAGGTTCAACGTACACTGCTCGGCTCGGGTGGGAAATATACTTGAGGTTATTTAGTTTGGAATTAAAAGGTGTTTCACAAAATTGTAGTAGATAAGAAAAACTGCTTTGGTCGTTTGTATTTAGTAAATTACTAGCAATTTATTAATTTATTTTTATAAATTTTACCCTCGTAGGCAGGAAAGCGAACAATTTGATGGTAAAAATTGTACAAGTATTGTAGAAGTCATGACTTAGCTGTAAAATTACAAAAATAGCACTTCACACTCACAGCCCCACACTAAGATTCCCTTGTCGTGGGTGCTATGGACACACAAAGACATTGACACAAACACCCAGACCGAGACAGAAATTTAAATTAATCATTTAAATGTTTCATTAAAATCATGTTTAATAATTAATCAGCCATATATTTGCGAACGATACAGTGTTTTTTATTTGTAATATTATTATATTATTTATACATTTTATCAATATTATGTACTCAAACCTTCTCGACATGAACTTTAATAATTCTAAATATCAGTATCCTCCGTGCGCCGTAAATTATATTATTTAAAAATGTACCAAAATTTTTCTTTTCACATATAGATAGATACGAGTAGGTACCTACTCGTAATATTGTTAAAGTATGACTTAATTTTAACGACGAACGAATTTTAACTCGCTGCCGAAAGGCACCTGAATCTTTAAAATGCATCCTTCTTACTTGCACTTAGGTGTAGGTTAATATTTTAAGGAAACTTGGCAGCTGTAGGTTGTTGCATCCTCTTGAGGTTCCGTGTATTCTACTCGGCTGAATAGCAATTCTTGATGTTATTTTATGTTTAACTTGGGAACACCTCGTTCTTGTCAAGCTATCTCTATGTTTTAATGGAGTTTTATAATTATTCTTTATTATCAATTTATTATATCTAGGTATTATATACATATATATGTGAAATCTGAAGGGATATATAAGATATGTATTGACGAAAGTTTTTTTGACGAATTTACCTAGTCTAGGTCTGGTCTAAGGATTTTAATTTATTAGTTAAGTGTAGCTCAGTGGAAATGTGATCTCTTTCAAGGAAATAGATGAATAGGAAATACGTTTTACCTTCAGGTTATGTTCTATTACAATTCCATTTCTATAGACCTTCAGAACAAAATGCAATCGAGTTTGAACAAAGCTGAAGGGAATTGTCCGGAATTTCACAGTTCTTCAGTCGATTTGTTGTAGAGCTACCCGCTCCGCTTCCTTCCATAAACTTTGCCGGCTAACTTCGAACTCTGCTCCAAGTGGGAAATGCTTTTCACTTCTGGCCATTTTTCTTTAAATAATTTTCATTCTTTTTTTATCGTATGTGAGTGGAAAATGAGCAAGATGCTAAGTGAGTTTCATAATGTATGAGCCACCACCACTTTAAGTTGTCACTGCTACCTATGGACAACCACGTGCAGCCTCAAATAAGAAGTTCTATTTGAAGTCGTAAATAAACGTGTTGCTACACGTGGAGGTTGAGCTAGTCGCCTTAACTAAAGTGTGTCCGGCATTCAAACTTCCTCAACTGAAACACAAGATTTTGATGCAAGACTTATTTGACGACGAGTTTTGGCACCGGGCAAACTGTAAAAGTTTTAAAATCTACACTTGACGGTGAGTTGTGAAGGCGGTAATGGTACCTCCCTGCTGAGCGGATGAAAGAGAAATGTGTAGATATGTTCCAAAATAAATATAATTTTTATCTTAAGAATAATTTCTCAGCATTGAAAGTTAAATTTACAGAGTAGAGTAGAGAGAGTAGAGCTCTACTCTACTCTCTCTCTCTGTTTCTCTCTATCTTTCTCTCTTTTTTTACTATTTACTATTCAGAGCACAGCTTGACTTTTTCATTATGCATCTTGAATAAACTATCTGTTCAGTCATGACTGTGTATATTTATCTAATAAATTGTCCCCGTTAAGAGAGGCGGCATCAATCACTTGAGGCCGGTAACCGCGTTACGTCGCCACTAATTGTGATTCCGCTTCTTAGAGAGAGTAGGTATCGTTACTTTCGATCGATCGCCACCCTTCCCCGCGATTCTTTGAGCTTTTACTCCTACAAAGTGCAGATTCTATGAGAGCAGAGAGGAATGTACGAACACGCGCCGCTATAGTCTCGTTTCTGTTAGCCGTACATTGAAGTGCGAATTTGGTGAGAGTTTAACAAGAATTGAAAATAAGCAGCTATAGTGAGGCTGCAGTGTAAAAGTTCGGTTTACGTCCGCGTTTTTGGTAGGGTTGGGTGAACGAAAGTAGGTCGATCTCACCCCTGCGTGTTGTCACTTTCACTGTGTCCACGGCATTGGATAGACTAATTTTACTGCGTAGCTTTCAATCGTCATCTTGTTGTTTCTTCTCATTTAAAGAAGGGAGTAACTTAATTGTAATTTATGTTTGTAACCATTTGTTGCAAGATTTTTTTTGGATACGGTCTAGCAATAAACCTTCATCTATACTAATACTATAAAGAGGAAAGATTTGATTGTTTGTTTGTATTGAATAGGCTCCAAAACTACTACTTTTTCTATATGACAGCTACATTCATGAGGAAGGTTATAGGCTATCAAGCATTACGCTACTATTCTTAACGCGGGTGAAACCGCATGGCACAGCTAGTTGTTGATATCCGGAAATGTGGATATACGTACATAGTGGAATTTTTCCTACACCAGGTTTACTATGTTTGAACTGTATTGTGACAAATATTTGTGTATCGAACAAGTGGCAAATGTTTGTTTCACCTGTTCGGTTCCATGTATCGTATACACTGGATCCATGACAGTGAATACATTGAGTTTATTTGCAGGTTATATTAATTTTGAAACTTTTCATGTTCCATGGTCGCATTTTTTTCATGTTCCATGGTCGCTCCTAAAATATGATTTTATATACCAACTAGCTGTGCCACGCGGTTCCACCCGCGTTAAGAATAGTAACGTAATGCTTAATAGCATTCTTCATGAATGTAGATATAATATACAAAAAGACTGACTAAATTGTGAATTTAAACCATTCTCAAGTTCCCTTGAACACAACAACTTTCATCAAAATCAGTCCAGCCGTTCACCGTAACACAAAACCATTCTTTTATAAGCACGGTTGCATAAACAATGTAGGAACCTTTCCTGTTTCTACATTAAGATTCGGATTCATCCGAAGAAAGGGAAGTACTGAAGCACTGAAAAAAATTTAGAGAGCTCTCTAGTTAGATTTGGACGGAGTCATTAGACTAAGAGTTAAAACACATTAAGATAATCACTCTTTGAAGCAGCGTCGAGAGGAACTTTAATAACAATGTGGAGTATAGCTTCAAAGTTCTATTAATTCCATTATTCGGAGCAAGAACTTAGTTTACAATGATAATTACTTACTTTGATTTTGTCTTTTCCTTTGGGTATAAAAGTGACCTGATTCCGGCAAAGGCAGTTGGGTAGGCTCAATCCGCATTTTTGCTCGTTTAAACTACATATATACCAACGCGTAATATATTTCGTTAGTCCTGGCAATTTGGGTCCGATTTTGAATAACCTCTGCCTTAATACCTGATACGAGTATGATAATAGCTGAAGTCTAAACATGTTAAATGACAATCTCGATCAAACGTTTTAAAAGTATGTAGATATGTGAAGTTATAACCATTCTTTTATATTTGTATGGAAATTGCGTTGAGTGCGTAGACTTAGTCTACAGAAGCGCACTCAACCACATATAACCTAGCAATAACGCTTAGCTTTTAATGCTTTATTATGTTTTATACAGAATATTGTCGCGCCGTTAAAAATGAAATGTATATCCTTTTACATAACTGCGAAGGCGGTTAAATTTATACGAGAGCCTGCGACTGTTCCGATGGTCCATATAACATAGTAACGACTTCCTTTTGATGTTCGCACTCTGTGTGCGTAACTTCGGAGTAATGACGTCGAGTTTCGAAAACATTGTAGAAACACAAAATTTTAGAATTGTCATTGATATCGACGTGTCAGGTGACCTCCCCCCCCTAACATGTTCCTACATACTCGTATTGTCGTTGGCATAAGATATTTAATAAAAAGATGTTACCTGTATTACGCAAGTTATCACGAAATGTGCTATTACAGGGTCATGTTACATTTTTGCGGGCCCATTCATAGATGGATTCGTGTAATAACTTTATTGGTCAATCAGCTATCAAGAAAATTTTGGATATTGATGTAAGAAAATCAATAGACTGTAATATATACAGCGAAAAGTATGTAAAAGCTAAGTGATCTAAATAAAATAGAAACAGCTTTCTCACTTCTGTAGTAATAACTGAGCAGTATATAGCCGTCTGCTTATTAGATCCACAAAAATAGTGATGCTTTATTTGAATTGCAAATGAGCTTAGAACAAGAGATTTGAAACTTTAAACCTAGGGTAATGTTACACGATGTTTACGTATCGACGTACCGACGAGACAAAACACATTAAATGTAAATTGGCTTCGTTTCAGTATTATTGCATTGGATCACATTGAGTTCTGATCAAAGTTTTATTGCTCGGGTTTTAGTGCTATAGTACTGCCATTGGCAATATGGATAAGTACCTCGATTATGCTTCGTTGAATGTTATTTCTGTGTGACTTCAATTGGAATGATACAACTTTATCATAAATACATCTATAGTCGGTCCTTCAAATGATGGCCTGCCTATATTATGTTCGTTTTGGTTTTCTACAAGCGATAAAATAACCGATATTATGTCAGAAATTACCATATTTTATTAAATGGACTATGTAGTGTGTAAATGACAATAAATTAATATAGAATTATTCTTTAGAATTTTTTAAAATATTTATTTGAAAAGCAACTTATTACGTTATTATAAAGTGGGCTTTTTACTTCCACAGAGTGTATTTCAAACCGTGTTTGCGCAGATTTTTAAAATTTCGAATAAAATTTGGTGAACATAATGTTTATTACCATTCAGCGCCATTCATTCCTGGGTAATGTAGAAAAGTTGCGGTACTTCCAAACATCAGACATCATTCCAATGAACAGAAATTGCAATACTTTCTCCCGTTGTAATATGTGTTAACCAGGCAGCCAGATGAGGATCATAAATCGCGATGTAATTCACCCAACGCTATTTCCCTTTTAAATAGATGTCATTCAATTCATTTGACGCGTAATTATTTTCAATTCGCTGCAGAATTCGAAACGTGACTGAGTAGCAATTCACCACCATTTTTTTCACCGTCGCGTCCGCCTTAATTTATGTTTGGGGATTTAATTAATTTTCTTTTCCCTTTTGTTATTAAACTCATCCGCGTTGAAAACAAATCCACTCGAAATATTACTCGGCATTGTAAGGCAAATGCGTTTTGCTTAAAACTCATTATTTTCGAATGCAGCGATATATTTCTTGTGTGTTGGCAACACTACCGGCTGTGTCGTTCTAGACTTGGTTTCGAACATGGCCGTTTGGCTTGAGATCAGACTGGGTGTATTAAATTTCATTATATAAAGGAAAACCTAGTTATAAAGTAATGAAATTGCGGCCATTGTTTGTAGTAGTACCTAATATAATTATTGAAACGAATTCTGGTGCTTCTAGTCACAACTAAATGCACCAATTAATTTTATTTTTTGAATGCAATAATAGTATATTTAGTTTACTATCTTGACATGGTGAAATATACGAGTTACTGTGGTCGTACTTACTTACACTTTCTTGTTCTCAATTTGTTTTAAGCGAAGGAATTCTATTCGGCGAAAAATAAAGAATATCGAAGAATTTATTGGCTCGATCCCGATAGGCAGATACGTCGCTAAACAATGTCAAACTTTATAGGGGTACCTTTTTTTCTATTCCACTTAACATAATATTCGATGAAGGAATCGTATCCTTTCACTTTCCGTCATTACGTTGCGACATAGATAGCTCATTCAGTCTTAACGTATCATTTGCTCGGTCCAAAGAGAGTCGGAATACCTCTTTAGTTCACAAAAAAGCCGTAACAAATTCAATGAACAATGCACAAATACAATGGAGGGCGTGGAGGGGGGCGGGGACAGGGGATGGGGAAATGGGATAGGAGTCGTTTTTGTGCACTTCAGAACTAACAAAACAGCCGCCCCGTAATGTATGTTTTTGTGTCAACACACAAAATTTTCTCTTTCCTTTGTGTAATAAAATTATAGGTGCTC
>DWQK01000606.1:0-19638 GCA_018231225.1 Noctuana stator
CGGCAATACTGTGAAAAGAATTAGTCTTGATTGACTTTTAATATCATGTCAGTGATTTGAAAGTGAATTTCTTGATTTTTTGATACGTAATATTTTGGATCATTTTTAAAAAAGGTGAGATCTATGGAATTCTACGCGTTAAAAGTTTAGTTGATTGTTTATTTAGATGGAAAAAAATCAAAATATGCATTTTCTTATGTGTTTTTTTTTTATATGTTAAGCCTAAAGTTGACAGGGAGAGAGTGCTATTTGGTGCTAAGTTGAACCTTTGAAACCCTTATATTATATATAAATACATACATAAAAATAATAAATAGTGTAGAATGACGTATATCAGTAATTAAGGGGTGACTTTATTCATTATCTTTTGTCTTGTGCACCCTTTTTTGACAAACTCAAAACAGAATAGTCGTATTAATTTTTTTATAACATTATTATGAACGTAGTAAATTATTTTTGTGATTATACAATGTATTCAGATCGATAATAAAAAGGCAAACTATAAAGTCTATTGATCTTCCGTATTTTGCGTCGACATATCAAGATAATAATATGACTATAATACTAATAAAGCGGCTTCGCCTATTAAATCAGATAATAGGAGTTTTTAACTTCGTGAGATGGTGCGAGTCTATCTTAAGCTAAAGATCGTCCTTGAGCTTTAGTTCATCCAATATTTCTATACAACTCATTTGCCACAACGTTGAACACAGAAAAAACATTCTTTAGATGATATAAATATTAAAAAGGAGATTAATTAATAATTGTATTTAATCCTTTATTTGCCTTTATAAATATAGGATATAAAGGTTGTTAAAATTATTACAGTATAGTGCTGGCACCGCTCTAAAAAAATTATATTACTAGTATTTCATTACTTCTAAAGTCTCATTTTTTAAGTAAATAATAATAATAAAATTAAATAATCAAGCAATCCTTTTTTTGAGTCACTGCTGGGTTCGGGTCACTCTCCACGACCAGCGAAGGCTTGGAGCATACTCCACCACGTTGCTCTAATGCGAATATGTGGCTAGTGACCAGTCCATGCCGGATGTTGTCAAGCTGTCTAAAAGGCTTCTTATGAACCTTAACGACTATTTATCGATATTTATTTGTCGATAGCAACCGAAACAAACTGGTTAACGTGTGCTCCGAAGTATGGAAGAGCGTATAACATTGGGCCAAAAAGTGTTGCAAGCAAGCTCACATATTAGTAAATGTGAGTAATAACGTTTTTGTTAGAGATCGCAGAGTAGACTACCTGTCTAAATACATGCGTTTGAGTTTTGTATGCAAGTCATATTCTAGCGGTAAATAGATAACACTGACAGAGTTTTCTAGGACACTGAGACACCACTGAGATGTACAAACATTATTCCTAACTAAATATTTCCTACTAAACTACTTAGTTACTTTTACATAAATATTTTCTACTAAGTAAAAGTATAAATGAAATCATAAAAATGACGAATACATGATGAATATTGAAATGGGCACACAGTTGGGCGTGGACCCCCAATATTCTTTGAATTTCTTTACTTATCTCCGATTTTCAGTACATCAAGAAGCGAGATCTTTACTGTTAATTTATCAGTAAAGTAAACTCTGTAATACGAAGTCACTGAAACGTGTCTGAGAGGAGGTTCAAAAAGAAGTAAACTGTTGCCTTTGTACATATTTTGATGAGGGAGATATTTCCATTTGGTGACAAGTTGTCGAATTTTCTTACGGAAACATGTCCAACATGTCTGAAAGTTGCGCCAGGGACGTGTCAAGAAAGTCAAGATACGGTAAAGTTGCCTGAACTTGTAATAAAATAAAGTTGCCGTTGACGTGTTTACTCGTGAGAAACACTTCTTCATCCTTACAACTTCCTACCTGCCATTAAAGCTATCTTTGGTACAGATGAAACATGAGTTTTAAAATAATAATAGTCATGTTTATTGTCGATATAATTTTTTTCTTATTGCCTTCAACCCTTTCTAGCGATAGTACTTAAGTAACCATGAACACTTACGCGGTTCAAAGTATAGGTACGGCTAAGGCCTAGTTTATAACCTTACGCAATTAGCGCAGCGATAGAAAAGAAAAAATAATTTCGAACAAAGTTAATTAGAAATCTGTAAGTAATCACTTAACGACGGAGCCTGTCGTCCGTTTGTACTCTTCATACTCGTAGTACACAAAAGTTAAGTGTTTAAACTAGTTAAGTAATGTGTTTATAAAACAATTAATAATCAAAATAATATTATGTCAATTTTGTCTATGCTTTCAAGATCTTAATATAATACTGTAAAGCAATGCAGTCACGATTATAAAGAGGCAGTGAATCTAATTTAGCAGACACAAAGGCATTCTGAGTCTGAGTTGTCGATAGAAATGCGATTGAAATCAGCATTCAAGGAGAACAGCTGCCTGTTTAAGGTTCACTACTTATTTATAAACTACTTACAATAGATAATAATTTTTGAGTAGCATAATCTTAGAGAACTCAAGACTGCATATAATAATTGCTCTAAGAGCGTGAGTGATACAAAAGGGGTTCAAAATTAAATATTAATTTAGAAATCTTAGTTTAAAATAATAACTATCCTTTTTAATGCCACTGGACACGGGTCTCCATCCACAACCAGGGAAGGCCTGGAGCATACTCCACCATGCTGACCCCATGCGGATTTTAAATACTCACCTGATCCGCTGTGGGAATTGACGAAACATAAAATATCTCTTACAATTACTATACCTAAAATTGCACTAGAAAAAAGTAGCCAAATATACATACCTGTAAGTTAATCAAAGTGAGCTTTCTAATATTTAATTTTCTCGCTTTATGATTTTTATTCTTTATAACTTTATTTATTTATAATTGAGTTATACGTTATTAAATTACTTTCATGCTTTTCAATACCAATAACGTTTACGCGAAAAAATAATATGCAAAGATAATTGTGAGCCATCAATTTTCTAAACTCTTCGCTGACGTGCAATTGGTTCGAATAAAATAAAGTGTCAACTGAAAACGAAGAGCGTGGTAGAGTGTCAGCGTGACGCATCGATATTGAAGGCGGGGGTCGCGCCTGTCACCTATTTCACAAGCGCTCACAATTTTATTGTAGTCTGCAGTTTGTATGAAATTGTTATTTTGTAAAGCACCAAGCGAAAATTTATTTTTGTTAAATGCACTTATTGTGATAAAACTGAAAGTAACTAATTGTTCAACCTATTTTCATTTTATTAAGAATCATCGAAAACTTGTTTCGGATACACTAAATAACAAAGATTTCAACCTTTGCTATAGAATATCATACTGTCCTATTGTAGTCAAAATTTACTTATTTTGGATAGGCACGGAAGTAAAAGCATTTCTTTATTAAGCAGGTCCAGAAGTCTAAGTTTTAAAGTATGAGTCATGAGATCTGACAATCCTCTTAAAGCTAACCAATGCAGTTCTGTACATAAAGTCAAGATTTTATGGTAATGTACATATTATAAAATCCATTCGAATACCAGAGAGCATCGAGTGGTAACTCAATGACTTCGGTAATATAATGTAGTTTCTCGCGCTCTCCCCAGATTTAAATACAAATTATCTGGCATAATATATGCTAAGTTATGCTTTAGAGAAGGGCTTTATATAATAATCCTAAAAATCTGGGCGAAATTTTTTAACAACCTGTTCTGTTAAAATTTTGCAACACCTTACCTTGTGATTCTTATGTAGTATCTACACTGACGATTTTTATTGGAAATATTACGAGTAGGAATACCTAATGAACTGTTGAAATACGTTGACTATAACTTTAAAAGTATAAATTTAGCCAAAACTAAAAGGTTTTTAACGATCATAATGCTCGTCGTTGCAAAATGTAATGCAATGTGATTTGAAATACCTAATGCGAAACGAGGATGTTCAAAAAGTTTCATTAAAATAAAAAAAAGACCGCTTTTCAAACAAATACTTTTCTTCACAATAAAAGCGTCTCGATGACCACCGAGTACGTCTTCTGGAACAACAAGAAAGGGCCACCATAAATTAAATTTAAGTTAAATTTACAATCAAATCCCTAATTTCGGTATCGATCAGGACCGATTCTTCATTTTCACGTTCAAAGACAATATGAAGAGAAATCCTTTTGAGATTATAGACATGCACTTCCATTTTCTTGTTTCTTTTTTCCAAGCATATAACCTTGAATTTAGAAACCCTAGTAATACGAGTATGATAGTTCGTTGCCTACATCATACCGGGCAAAGGATGGGACGACAGCTATTCGCATCGTGAGCCGAATTTTAGTATTAGTTTTCTTTTAGTAAACTTATACAAGCGTAGGCTGTTCTTAAGAAAAAAGGGTCTTTGGTGAATACTTTTATTATTAAATATACATTTTTCATGCTTTGTAAAAACGGAATGTCTAATTTTTATACTCTAGAAACCCAGTGGACACAATAATGTTATACGTAAATTATAATAATATAAGATTTTGACTTCTTAGTTCGTTATTTCATAATTCAAATTTAAAATTTTTTATTAATCATAAGGTACACGTATACACTGAATGAACGTCAAACAATACGGTACGTCGGCTTTAGTCGCCCTTTTGGCTAAGGTAGGCCGGGAGAATAAAGCCGGCGGAAAAAAACTCTCGGCACTCCTTTAATATCAAGTGTATATAATAATTTATAACAATAAATATTTAATGTAAGTAATAATGTTGAAATTGAGCCGGAAACAACTGGAAAAGTCAGTTAAACTCCTCCGTTGTTACTCCTGTCACATATGAAGTTTATAATTGAATTCATTTTTTCTTTTGTATTTGTTAAACATACATTTGTGTATATTATATTTGCCGACTTCTAAACACTCACATATTTTGTTACAGTATATTTCGTGTCATATTTCTAAACTGAACATCCTTTACATTACCCAACTACAACACGATACAATTACGATATAAATAGTTAAATACAGAGACGGGTGGTAATATTGTTGGGAAAAATGCCTTCTTGCGATAATGGTGAGTAGGTTCGTATGAAAATTAGTTTCCGAACGCCATATATTTACGAGCAGTTTTTTGACATAGATTTTTGTGCACTTTTTGAGAGGAACTGGGCATAATAATGGCAATGCGGCAATTACTCAGATTGCTCACCAAGCTTCTCGTACGTCAGCATTTCAGGCTCTGCTGGATGTTTGCCTGCATCTAGCCACTCAGAACTAACCCCTGGATACTATTCAGGGTTGTCGCTTATTGTCTAATGTTAGTATCTAGATCAACAAGAAAATTAAAAGAAAATATTTGTTTCTCTAAAATAAAATGTTTAGTTGAATTCAAATATTTGATGATTTTCGCTGTAATCTGTGTTAAATTATAAAATTACTATTAAAGAACATTATTTATATGTAAGTAAACAATTCTATTAGGTTGCAAAAGTGGCGTATATATTATCAAGCGAATAGTATGCAGATTTTAAAATAATAGGTCGGTAGGTAGCCTTTTGTTTACTGCAATATTAGGAATGCATTAATTTATTAAATTACATGCGTTCCGTACCGGTTTTGCACAGTTGCAATTCAATGTTTAATCAATTTTAAAATAACACTATGGTATTATCTTTAAAAAAAATCCCAGGAACTTTCGAATGGCGGACCGGTAAAGTAACGACTCGTAATCGACACGGATCGTAAATGTTTTTTAAAATGTATTAAGTACAATGATTTAAAATTTTCAAAGGAACATTTTTTTACAAACTTTATCTACGAAAATCTATGTGACGTCCCTATCTAACCCGAGCAAGCTTATATTAAAACTTTACTAAATCAGCCTAAGCTCGACGCGCTGCTCTTACTTTATTGAGTTCATATGTAAATCCGCATTAGGTATGGCTTGGCAATATCAGAATCTTGTTGCTTAAATTACAAAATATTAGTAGACAGATAGTGGTATGTACATTTATCACTATTATATCGATTACTATGATATACAAGCTATGACAACACTAGCTACTCATGATTAATTTATTATTCTTGTCAACTAGGACAAGGACAAGTTCCTGAAGAGTCCTGGATAGGCAGGGCTCTTCTTTTAAAAAGTATTTAAATTAATATTTACCTCTCTCTCTATTCCGAGAAATTGACCAACGAGATACACAAGTTCTATCAATAGGTTTGGTTGCCCTTTAACTGTCTGGTTTTATAAAGTCATAATGCGCCTCCTGGTGCAGATCTTTTAATGTAATGGAATTATTAGTGTAGTGGAATTTGTAAAAAGTAAATAGGTACTATTAAAAGTAATATTTATATGTAAAATGGGCGTTATTATATTTCTACCGACGAAGCTAGCGCACCAAAGCGCATCCAAATACCTACAAACTTATACAAAAATGTTAATTCAGTAAAATTCTAGCCAATACTACGAATTTGCGAATCAACTTCTGTATCGTAATGAAACATGTGATGAAAGCGAGCAGTGCGTGCGAGCTTATCAAAGCAACGTTACATAAACATACCAGAGGATAAAACGTAGCTGAAACGCGGTTTGTGAGTTGAATCTTAAATTCAATCGAAAAAACACGGCCGACGGATAGATTAGGCGTGTTCGCGCGACAGGCACAGGGGGTCGACCATTTATTGAAAGTCGGGGGCTAGCGCGTGAAGCCATTAGTTCTCTCGCTCGACTGAAAAAGTGTCGCTTTCACTGAAACATTGCGCTGGGGCGCGCTATTCAATTGGCGAATGTATTTTATTCGGAGCCAATCGATCTCTAGACAACAAAACGCACGCCTTGAATGGAGTGTCTCGCGAGGCGATAAATCACCGATGTCTGCGATATGCTTTAATGAAAAGATCCCTTAGCCCTCTGTTTTATTACCACCGAACACGGCCTTGTTCACTGTAAGCAAATATCTCCGATGCGCGTTATTTATGACTCTATCATAGTCATCTTAATTTCGGTCGAAGACTTTGTCTCGCGTAAGCCGAAATAGAGCACAAAAGTCAATATCTTTTTATTATAACGGTATTCCGTTTACGTTTCTTCCCTTCTTGTTCTCATGTTTATCCAACTGACGCTACGCATTTACATGTATGGTTATATTATTAAAGTTATTTAACAGCAACTACATCTTTTAAAAAACGTTTGTCACAATATTACTTAAGTTCCCATTTTGTTACAGATCTACTTCCATGGTCACTTAAAGAAGATCAGTCATGTCAATTTGTCTTGAAAATATTTAGTTCATAAGGTAACCAAAATGATAGAAAAGAATCGAGTTGCAATTTTGAATATGAGGGAAGATGTAGAGATGCGCAAGAGCCGACGCGAGGCGCTTGCGACATGACGTGTGGCGAACTATCCCGCTACAGACCCAACATGGCTTCAAGGCTCGCCGCCATTTTTTTATGGCTTGGAGGAAGTGAGTACTTATTTTTAATATATGAATTAATAGCATTTAAATAACGAATAAAATAGTAAGTAGAGCAATATTTATTTATTAAATAGTTTATATTATTTCGAATAGTGTTATTAGATTTTAAGGGAACAGAACTGTTCAGTTGCTAACGAGGCTGTTAAAATTACTTTTATAAATTATTTCTGAAATATTACAAAAAAACAAGGCTTAATTAATGCTTTCAACACAAATTATGCAATACGAAAATTGCCGCAGTGCCACATTACCTTATTCATATTATTCGGTGACGAGGGTGTTTTCCTCGCAATACGAAGTAATACCTGCTTCCGGAAATTGCTTATCACTATAAATAATCACTACGGCTGGAAATGATAAATCTCAGCCAATTTTGTTAGACTTGGTAATTTTTTTATTTTGGTGAATAAATAAATAAATAAATAACGCTTCACACTAACAGCCCCACACTAGGATTCCCGTGTCGTAGGTGCCACACAGGTCGTCACGACCTTAATAACTTCCATTGGGAAGGATTTGTCAATCACATTGCAATAACTCTTTCTTCCATAACTGACATTAGATGTGTGATCTAAAATAAAACTCATCAGACTTAAGACTTAACACGATGCACAAAGTTTTAGTGCGTAGTATACCATAAAACTATGTATGTAAGTAAATATAAAACGTACATAGTAATATGTAAAATTTACGTGAATAGAATATTCAGTTTATGAGTTTATGGGAAATTCTACCGACCAATCAGATAAAAACTAGTAAAACAGAAATTGTAAAATTACGAATTCAATGTTAACAAAAGGCGGCCTTATCACTAATAGCGATTTGTAACAGAATACAAAGCTTGTTTTGTATAAATTATAAATACCTACGTGAAGTGATTCTTTTTGGTTTAGTTATAAATTTTATTTTAATCAATTTGTATAAATATAATATTGCCCACATACAAATTGAATTTACACTAATATTATAAAGAGGAAAGATTTGATTGTTTGTTTGTTTGTATTGAATAGGCTCTGAACTACTGGACCGATTTGAAAAATTATTTTTGTATATGATAGCTACATTCATTCATACATGAGGTTATAGGCTATCAAGCATTACGCTACTATTCTTAACGCGGCTGAAACCGCGTGGCACAGCTAGTCATGTAATATAATAAATATAATCTTCTCCTCTTTGAAGTCAGTAAAACTAATGAGCTGACCTTTGAATCAGGTAAGTGTGGGTTCATGGCAGACAGAAAACACTTTCCAAAGACAAAATATACGTATACTTATTTTATTTACATATTTATTTTGTGAAAAAGGAACTTTCTTAAAAGTCCCGTTTGCTTGAGACGCATTGGCATAGAACGGTACTGAATTTATCTATTTCCTTAATTTATGAGAAAATGTGTAGGTATATACTTAAATACGTAGATAGATAAGAATTGAATTAGTGTTGGCCGCTTTTTACGACTTTTACTAAAACTGGTTAGCGGTTTTTGTGCTTTTTACACTGATTTTCGCACTATTTTATTATTTTGGATAAGTTGTAAGGACAATATATAACGCTTTGATATTAAACTAGAAAGAATTAAGCGTTAAGCTTCTATCATTTAAGTCTTCTCTCAATTTGAATACAAATCCCAATAAGTACCATACCATTTAACACCCTTAGGGATTGAATCTCGAAAATGATTAAGCCTGCGGACTTATAAGCCAGTCAGCTTAAAAGCTCTTCAAATTTTTATTGTCCGTTTCATCTATGCTTAGACTAGCTTAAGCACTGTCATGTTTAGTTAGAATTATTATTCACAGTATGTTAATTAAGTATTACCAATCTATACTAATATATAAAGCTGAAGAGTTTGTTTGTTTGTTTGAACGCGGTAATCTCTGGAAGTACAAGTTGGATTTGAAAAATTATTTTTGTGTATGATAGATACATTTATGACGAAGGCTATCAAACATTACGTTACAATTCTTAACGCGGGTAAAATCGCGGGGCACAGCTATTGTATTTATATACATTGGTAATACATAATTATACATAGGTAATAGTATAAGGTCATCCTATAAGAAGTTCATAAGTTTAAACAAGAAGTTAATTACACTTATTTATACTTTTAACTATTTTATTAATTTTCTGTACTAGAACTTAGCTAAAATAAATGTTGCTGTATGTCGAGCTAATACAATTTCATGAAGGCACCTAAGTCTATGTATACATACATAGAGTGGAACCGCAAAGTTTAATAGGTAACGACGGATGGAAGTTGAGCGCTCATTGCTTTAGTATCATTTGTATTGCATAAGTTAGAACTTCCAAGAAACAGTAACGAAACGAAGGGCGTTGTTCACAGGTAACTTTATTAATTCCATTAATGTTACCAAAGAGCACGCACATGTTTCTGCCATTGTTTTACAAACCCATAGTCAATGCAGTACAACTAGTTAATGTAGATTAAGATGTAAAAATGTTTATTTCATTATCACAGCATCAGTCATAGATAAATACATTGTTTAGAAACAGTAACGTTACATACAAGAAAAACAAAATATACTAAAAAAATTTTTTTAGATACATAATGGGTTGTGTGAAAAACATCTGAAATATAATTATCCTAACATAACATAACATTATATATCACAAGTACCTAACTAATCGTTCCATTTAAATTATCCTTTTACAATTATAACATAAGTAATAAGATAATCATATCAATCACTGTATGCAACAAATCAAAGTAATGTATTTATAGTAAAATTTATTAAGTAGGTACATAAAAAGTATTTAATGTCTGTCAAATAAACTGAAGTTGTAACTCTCAATAATTAGGTCAAACCATTGAATGGGTTTGAAAAGTTAACGCAATTTCTAATTGCGTCGTTCGTTCCAAGTCATTAACCGTAAGATCTCGCTATGAGGGACAGAACCTTTGTATATAAACCAATTCTAGTAATTGTAATTAGCTTTACCATCTAATGGTTACCCAATACATGGATTTTGTGACATTAGTAATTTACACAGGGCTCTATAATATATAACTGTACTTAGTTCTTTATTGGGTGAGGTGAATTACTCGATCGTACTTAATGTTTCTTTATGATTGTAAGCCGCTATTTGTTGGTCATTAGAGAGTACGAGATTACAATTCACCTCTCCAACTCATACAAAAGAATTTCTACATAAAAAGTAAAAGTAAGTAATAAAAAGTGGATATACCTACCTACTATCTATATTTCTACATATCTATAGTGGATATACCTATTACCTACCTACCAATAAGTGTAGTAATTATATTATCAACATGTAGGTAGAGGTTAGTAACGAAGTTAGGTGCGTCACCAAATTTGAACCTTGGTAAATTATATTAAATTTGAGTGCTTTACGCCACGCATGACCGCTTGTTGATACCCATAACATTGACATGTGTCGTTATTTATTTACAAGCGTTACAACTTGTAGGGAGCCCTCCTGACACTTGTAATTGTTTGTTCCTTTTAAAAATCATAACTACAAATACAGCATACTCACGTAGGTACTATCTATACTCAACTAACATAGGTACGTCTTTCCGATCCTGGGCTCCGGGACAAATATAGGACAAATATTTCATATTTAAAATCTTCCGGCATCAAAATTATTGTTAGGTACGCTCAAACAAAATAATGGCTTACTGTATGGCAACAGAAGTGGGTGATAGTGATAAATTATTAAAATCACTCCCGATGCTATCGAGTTTCGAATCTAATCCCTTAAGTGAAGCTGATTATTGGAATTCCCGAAGGCTCCAAGTATTGAAAATTTCTCTAAAGTGCCAATCTCATTCGTATCTCAACCTGGCGGACGCAAAAATTATTGGTTCAGAACACGCAACACCCTTCATTTATTATGTACAAGGTTATGTGAAGGCTAGTAGCGTTGGCATAAACTATATCAGAGTATTGCCCTACGTAGGAGTATTTGCAATAAATAAATGAAACTCGGTGGAATCTAGTTTGAAAAAACCGAAATTCCTAAATTTCAACCAAGATTTATTATGCATAATATTGTGATAGATACAGTTTTGTTTTTACTTAAAAATTTATTACCAAAGATATTTTAAGTTACTAGTAAAAGCAGCTGATATTATTATAATGACACTTCTCTCGGAAGCTCCATGAAAGCAAGGCTCACAAAACATGACCAGGCGTCAGCCCTCGCATGAAATCTAATTCCGTAAAAGTTAAAGTGAATTATTTGCCGTCTTGACGTTTATGGTCTACTAAGAGAAATGTATTTGGAAATTAAGTAACCAGATTACGACAGCGGCTTTTTGATGATACGGGAAGTTCAGGACATAAAACTATTTTTTGGGTTGGATTTATAGCGGAAGGGGTAAAGATGCGCACAAATTGAATGGAGAAGTTTACATCGTTTGCCCACCGAATATACCGAATACCGAATATACTCGTAATATAATGTAATTTCTTACATGATGAAGCATAAGCGCAGGCAATCAATTTACAATGTTTGTAAATATAGGTACGTAATTTATTTATAAGGAAAAAGTGCAAGTTAAATTTTCGTAAAAAGGGTGCAGTACATTGTATTTAAGTTCCAGAAGATGTTTTAAATCTGAGCCAAACTTGTTTGTAATGACTAAAAAAACCCTGTAATTTACAGGTAAAGAACCACTACCGGGTTTCTGCAGACCTATTTAAAATTCAGTGATTTACGTTACACGTCCGTCTTTGGGTCACCGTCTTATATGTTCGGTCCAGTAGGTTCGGAGAAAATTGTCTGTGACAGACGTACATGCGGTGCAATGATCAGTTCAGGACTCAGTTTTTTTTTGAGCCAGTTAAATATACTATAAATAATGGCTCTTGAAATTATTTAATTTTTTTATCTTTAAATCTAATTGAAAACACAAGGACAAATATGGTCCTGAAATTATTGAAAGCGTTAAGCCTTCCGCACCTTTTTGCTTGCAAAACACAAAATATTCTAATTAATCAGCTTTACCTACTATAAACTCCAAACACATCAACTTTATAATCCGATAAATATATAAACAATCAATCTATTATTGGGTCAGTGATTAATTGTTAAACATGCCAATAGGAATTTTAATGAAGTTGACTTGACACAAAATTGGTTAAAGCGACAAATTAATCAGATTCACTGTATCGTATTTGCCATTTAGGTCACGATTGATGACACTTTTCACTTGCGTTTGAATAAAATATGTTCGTACGTGGTTTGGCAGTGACATAAAAAGAAAGTAAATGGACTAAAATAGCAATTATATTTTTATAAAAAAAAAACTCGTACATTTATTAAAAAAATATTTCGACGAAAGTTTTTCTATGATTAAGTACGTTGTGAATCCACCCTTAATAGATTTTCTGTTGTAAATATGTATGAGGTAATTATGAGATAAATCCGAAACGTTACATAATATATGTATGTTATAGTAGGTATGGAACTCGCGCATGGGATGAAATATTATGATCTGGCTGGAACCGTAAATTGAATTTGGTTACATTGTAATGAGTTCTTGTTGAAGGGAATTTTGTATTGGCTTGATCTTGAATTCGATCACGTACCGTTCACTTGATTTATGTATTCCGACCACCTTTACTACCGATGAAGGCCAAGATTTGATTACTTACGTCGAAAAATATTGCTTGGTGAAGCGGTAACGGTACGAGAAGCATACCTTCTAAGGAAAATAAAATTGTACACAGAGTTATTATAATATGTTACTATAAGTAGTAGCTGTATTATTATAAGTTAATTTGAAAATAAAGTTTATCTGTTATAACATGGACCTCAAATATTTTTCTTATATAATGAATTAAATATGACATGATTGTATGACAAACTAGAACCAAAGTGAACAAACTTGTTTAAATTTAAGTTTTAACTGAAGTTAAACTTAAAATTCATTGTAAAGTGTTACCAACTTTTGATATTTTCTTCTCGCTTTGTGATTCTAATTTCAAATTAAAAATAGCGTTTGTGCTGCAACATTTTTTAATACTTTGTTTTCATTCAACGTTTTACGACAAGCGAGTGCAAATTGGGCAGCTTTCAAAGCTTTTTATTGTAATATATTTTCTTTTTTGCCTTTTGCGTTTTAGTTAAATGTGAAACTAATGATATTCTATGAATTGTTGGGGTTATTCGTAGCTTGTAAATAGTAAATAAATAAGAATCTGTTTTGGAAAGATTCTGAATGAGACAATAAACAAAGGGAATGCAATAATAACTAAATAGCAACCCATGAACTAAAGCAAAAAATTTATGAACTTAGAACAAGAAAAGGCATCTGATGGAACAAATGATTACCCGACTGAACTCGATAACTTATATTATAATCGAATGAATTATTCAATACCGATTTTGACAAAGAATAAAAAAGTTTGGTAGCATCGTATAGCATTTATAACATAAACCTTGGATGTGTACGCGAATCCGCCTTATGTTAATTCAGAGTTACGATATTTTCTTTCCCCTTACTAAACTTCAGTGGCCTTTTTACCCACTGAAAGTTATGTTTATATGGATCTCTCTTTGTTTTTTACTTCGTAATGTCTCAGCATAACGATTATTGTCTTCTCCGTTATTTTGATTACTAAGTATTTTTTCAATGGGTCGATATTGACATCAAAAGCAAATATATTGACATTGCTTGTATGTTTATTTCAAGCTTACTTAGTTATTCATTTATAAATATGTTTGTTTTTAATAAATATGTAAAATTATTAACGTATGGATTGATATATATATAATCAATACATAATCAATGTAAATTATCAGAAAGATTTGATCATCTTGTCTATTAAAAGTTAAACTTATAAAATCATATACGACTATATAGTTAAGTACTGCTAAAACATACAAAAGCACCCAGTATCACAATAACATTTTCTATGATTCTCACGTTTTACAGTTAACAGTTAGGTATAAGTAACAAAGGGAAATGGTACTGTAATTGCATTTACGCTCGATTTCAGCGGGAAGATTTCAAATACGTGCAAAATCAAATAAAGACTAGTTAAGCAGTTCCAATGCGGGAGTAGGTGTAAGGTAATAGTTCTGATACGAGCCGATTCGTAAGCCAATTTTGTGGACGGAATATTTCCGGCTCTCGCTAGGTTTAAACAGAATTTGCATAAATTTGATAGCAAATTGGAATTCCATGTATCTACTTGTACTTAGTAAAGGATAGTAACAGTCCGAAAAAGGTCGAAAACAGTGTCGAAATAGGCGGCATGAATCACTTGATGAAAAAAAAAATGTCGTAATACATTAATGAATTAAATTCATTACTTATAAGATATTGAGCTTGTAATGAAATAAAAATTTAGAAAGTTGAATCAACAGGTGTGTTTGGACTCCGCGACATCCAGCTGTCTGTGCCCGAGGCGGTGGGCGTGGGGTCCAGCGCCACACTGGGCTGTCGCTGGTCGCTTGACACGGGGGAGGCGCTTTACACCGTCAAGTGGTACCACGGCGCGCAGGAATTCTTCCGCTTCGTACCTAAAGAACTACCCAACACCAGGGTCTTTTCACAGACCGGCATTAGTGTTGACGTAAGTAGGTGACACAAAATAAAAATTAATTTAAGATAATATTAAAACGGACTTCTAACCAAAAAGTTAGAAATACGAAATTTACAGACTTCTAGATCTTATTTTGGAATCATTTTTAAAAATAGTAAAAGACCAGTGCTGGACTAACCTCAGCAAGCCGTTGTTTATATTGACATGAAATGAAAGTCTTTACACAGTCGAATAACTTAGGTTACAATATCATTTATATACCATATTTCCTTATACTCCTTATATAAAGTAATTTATTTATAAATCGCACCAAAGAAATAAAACATCTTCGAGATGCGTATACGAAGGAATTCTTAAAAGCTACGTTTATTTCCTCCTATTACGACGAGTGGCTACATTTCCACAAAATGACACTTACACTGCCTCGATAAACAAAGTCATAACAGTGATTACATATGGGTCAATAGTTTTGCGACATCTTGCTAGTTCGTTATACTGTCTTTGCCGAATGCGCCACAAAAAATCACTTAAGAAAGTCGTCGAGCGGTGGCACGTTAAACCTTTAGTTGCTGGCACGACGCCACAAGCGGGCTGTTACATTGTGCCAAAATAATACATTAAAAACCGTTTCATAGAATAACGAATAGTCAAAGTTACATCGGCAAGGAAACAAGTGTAAGTCGAACGGTCTCCAGCATCCAGCATGGCGCTTGAGAATCGGGTCATACGTCGCTCGCGAGAGCGGGCCCGGCATGATTTAGTTTGTCGGTTTCTCAAAGTGGACCGACTTTCCGTAAGATGGATCGAAGCTTTTAGCTCAATTTGACTCGCTACCAGCTGCGTACGCTAAAGTGCACAAGGTCTCTTTGAACGCGATTTCATACTCGTTAGATGTTAGCTTATGTTCAGACAACTATAGATGTTTATGGGTTAGAGAGAATATGTTAATAAAACTAGCGTGTGCAAATACAGTAAACTCCTCTTTAATTAAACAAAATGGTGTCCTTTATGTATAAAGTTCTTTTGTTGTTATAATCACTCCCACGCCGCAGTAATTTGTATCCGTTTTTTCCAAATTTATGCTTAAAGTTTTAGTTAAATCAAATACCTACATGGTGGAGGTTTTGTAGCATCAGTTTTTTTAAACTGGAAAAAGTAGGTATTAATTACAATCTTAATGTCTGTTATTTTTTGGAAAAACAGTTTGACTATTGTGATTATAACTATTAGTGTAATCACGTATGTGTTATGTTGAATACCTACAGACAGTTGCAGAAATTTTTGTAATTACTGTTCGAAATTTACGGGTTAAAATTCAGCGAAGCGCTACGAAAACAATAAAATATGTCGTGTAAAACCATAATATAAATTTTACAATACCGTATAATTTGATTGCATGTCTGATTTTCATACCTTTGCCATGCCATGTAGAACGAGCGGTTTTGTGACGGTGATTTTTTAAACTATCGTCACCACACAATATCGCCGAGTACGACCTTTTTATTTCAGGTGATACACGCAAACTCTTTAAATTCATACCTTCGCAGGTAAAATGTTTGTCGTCAGTCAGTTTCATTTATGTGTTGTGACGTGTTTTAAGTCTTTCTGTAAATCTTTTTATATTTTGTAGCAACGTTTTTAACCGACTTCAAAAAAAAGGGAGGTTATCAATTCGCCTGTTTTTTTATTTTTTATTCTTTTATATTTGTTACTTCATGACTTTCGACTACGTGAACGGATTTTGATGATTTTTTTATTTGAAAGCTGATGCTTCCCTGATGTTTTGGTTTAATTTGGTCCAGTCTGACAGCAACTTCCATGAGAAAACCATATAAGTCTTAAATTTAACGCGAGTTACAATTACTTTAATGCAACCCTTAATGCAATCCCTTACTATTATTCCTTAGGTATCACGATCCGGCGCGCAGCAAGTGGTGCTACGAGGTGCGGGCCGCAGCCTTAGCGGCCGGTACCGGTGCGAGGTGTCCGCCGACGCACCCTTTTTTCATACCGTGTACAAGAGCGCGTTCATGCGAGTTGTTGGTGAGTTTTCAGATGTTTAAATTTGTAAAAATAGTAACGCTTTTTAGATTTTAAGAAATTACACCAGTGCTTAAAGTTCTACATCATATTATTGTTTAAATAATGCATAGTCAAGCTAATTAAATTCAAAACTTTTCATGAGTTACATTTTTACTGTAAAATGTACGCAGATTCGAAAACATGTTACGTTATGATACTCTAAAATGTATGAAGACGTGTATCATACTCGAATAATGAAGTGAACTTTGTCATATAATATTCTGTAGCCTTCATATCTACGAGTACACTTAATATAATTAAATTATTATTATCAACTTTGATGGGTTACTTTTCAGCTGGAGGAACTATACATATTCCATCTATGCCATGTAAATTATAATTGACTTAGGCGTTATAATCGGTTTAAGAAGTTTAGTTATTATTAGAGTGAATTGCTTGAGTATTCGTAGGTTTCAAGAAATGACAAAGCTTAAGTCAAGGAGTTTGGTTTAAATTTAATTACGTTAATTAGAGTTTGACATCGAAATAATGATTTACATAGGTGCTGAAGTTTAGTTGAAATGTATTATTAGAAAGCGTTTTATTTATTTATTCTTTACTTGATTATTCCATAAACAGTTAATGATATAAAAGGAGAATTTAATGCTAAAGGTATTTTCTGGCAGTCTACCTTTGGGCTCAGCAGAAACACTGCACGTTCAAGTGTACCTACATGAAGTTAAATATTATCTGTTTGTTATTTAGTTTTCCAATCGCAGATAGAGTAAATTTGCAATAGATATAAAAGAGTTATGAATACATCTTATAAAACCCCTGACTATATTAGTTTTGAATGAGAATTTAATATGGATATCTTTTTAAAAGTAAGACGGATTTATTAGGTATACAGCCAGTATTTGCTTAAGTTGCTGCCGGCTTATGACGTCGCTCAACGCAATTTAAAGTTGTGTTGGCAATATTGTGCTAGATAAACTAAATTTGTTACCGAGTTAAGGCTGCTATTAGGTTAGCTGTCTGATTACGGCAACAGGAAATTAAATTTACATCTGGGCGCTGCTGTCTACATCGATAGTTTCTGCTCTGTTAGATGTTCACTCAGTTGGCCACGAGCAAGTTGTAAACAAATTGATGAAGTGCTTTTATAAAACTTATCTATATAAACTGGCTTAAATTTAACATGACGGTTTTATATTATAACTTTGTCTGTATTCATTATTTGTACCGAAAAGTTTAAGTCCCAAACAATGATGATAAATGATGTATGAGATTAGTTGCGTGGTCAACACGGTAGATCACTGGAATTTCTCGGTAAAACATTGCTGTTACCTTTTTAAAATCCATGTTTGTGGTTTATAGGTTTCTTTATTTAACTGATACTTTTCAAAACTGCTGATACCGACATCAAACCTATTTTCTTCCTACTTGACTATTTTTATCCTTGTATTATATCCATATGTATTTTTTCTTAGATTAGTGTCCCCAAAAAAAAATATTGTATGTATTGCATTAATTGGATTGTGCACACTGGAATCGCATCTCATATCAGCTGTCCAGTCGCAGGTCTGCTGAAGGAAATTTCTTTGTAAGTAAACAGAACTTAAAAAAATGTTTGTTATCAAGTTATCAGTGTACAAAAAACAATAAATTACAAATAAAGAATTGGGTAATTTAAGGTACCGAATCACCGATGAAAATCTGTTATACATATTATGTAATTACATTTCTCGCTTCATCCGGTTAATGATTCGGCAGGTACAAACAGAAAGCATAAATATCCGAAGCGAGCGAACCTCTGTACAATCCTAAATCGTAAATCAGAACTATTGTTCGCCAATAAATGTGGGAATAGAACACTGGGGATGTTTGATTAAGGTTTATCTTGTTAATTTACTGTTATTGTAGAGTAATTTGGTTTGAAAGTGGGTGTGGTTAGGTTACCCACCTACTTACCTGAAGATGGCGTATGATTCAAAGATAATAAAATGGTTGACTGAAACGTATTTACTGCTATCGAAAAAACAATAAAATAACAAATAAAATCAAAGTTATAAGATGAGAGAAATGCGTTCAGTAACTGTATAAAATCTTATCGTAAATATTATATTTTATTGTAGTTACCTACATGTATATACGTAGGTAGATGAATATAATATTTAATATTTTATTTTAAAAACTGCCTAACATTATATAATTATTATTTGGTGGATAGGGGGCTTTGAGGATTTTATATTATCAAGAAACTTTCACGAGCTATTATGAGTCTTTTGCTGAATCTAAATGTATTAAATAAACACTGAATCGAGTAAATTTAAGTAACGTACTAACTGAACTCCCTGCAACCCATTAAGTAGAATTGGCAAAAAGCGACAGAACAGGAATGTAAACACTTAAAACTTTGCTCAGTACTGAGTTTCGCACTCCTCTGTACTATTAAAAGGGTGAAAACACTGTGAGAGCGATTACCGCTACCGCACAGACTTCAGGCTTACTGGCTATATCAGCCTATCGTAAGTACGGACCTAATATGCCAATTAGGTCCGTACTGAAAATATAAATACACAGATTTGGTAAGTATTAAAAAAATCGACGGGATTTTCCTGTCTCTCTAATATTAACGTTGAAGTTGCGTTTT
>DWQK01000607.1:0-19631 GCA_018231225.1 Noctuana stator
TAAGCCGTCGGTCCCGGTTGTTATCGATAGATAACAGTCGTTAAATCTGGTCGGAGGCCCTTTGGGCGGTTTGAAATCATCCGACACGGGTTGGCCGCTAACCCGTAGGTATCTTCACCAATCCGCATTGGAGCAGCATGGTGGAGTATGCTTCAGGCCTTCCTCGGTTGTGAGGAGAGCCTCATGCCCAGCAGTGAGACATAAAAAGGGTTGAAGGCAGTTGAACTACTATGTGGAAAAATGTTGGTCGTCAAGCGTGATGTCTTTTTTAAAGAACCTCTTAATTGTTTTTTTGTATATTTCATATTATGTAATAGAAGATGTAGGTAGATGATAAGACAAGCTTGTTATATCAGTCGAAAGGATCATAATTGTGTTTCGTGTACATCAACGATGAATGTAGCTATTCGGTCGTCAAAATACTCCTTTTAAGTCTATTTGAAAAGTAAACGGTTGGATGAAATAACGTAATGCCATGCAAACAAAGTGGCATCGTATTTGAATCCAACTTTGACTGCAATTATTGCAAGACCGGAAACTAGGTCAACACTTTTATTTATGTCAAGCGGCGCGAACTCATATTAGCGGAACAAAGTCCATAAAGTTCGATAGTATTTCTTTGCATTGTGTTGCTTTTAATTCAGTAAGTTTTGCATTGTCGTCATTTATTATTGTGGCAAATTCATCAGTTCACACTTCATAAGTATTAAAAGCAAAGTATGTGTGTGTACCTATAACATATTTACAAAAAAATTGACTTTAATTATTATTATTTCAATATCAACCAAGTTCATTGACACCCCATAACGTTTGTATGCCCCAGATGTAAGAGAAGCGTTTAAGAAGTTTGAAACCTACGAAAGCTATAAAAAAATACTTACTAATATCTTCTAAGCTATAACAAGTCTTATGTAGAGCCCCAGAATAAAATTCGAGGCCAATAATGGCGAATATGACGATCGCGAAAAGCACCAAGAGACCGATTTGTAGCAACGGGGCCATCGCCTTGATGATGGACTTCAGGACAACTTGCAGACCTGCACACGAAATACGTTGTAATACAAAAATCAGCAAAAATTCTCAAAGACAAATGTTTGTGAAATAATGTGATCATTTGAGCCAAAAGATGATGGTTTGTCTGTTATTATGATATGAAATCGCGCTGTGAGAAAGATGAATGGCCTAGATCGGTACTTGTTGGTAAGTGTTATAGAAACGATATCATTGAATTATTTACTAAACAAAATATAAAAAATGTTACTAATAAACTTAATAAGTCCAGTAAACAATTTTATTAGTGACTCGACTGTAAATAATTGGAGACTAAGTATGAATTCTGTAGCTGTATTAAGTTGTATATAGAATTTTTACATGTACACCTAAATAAAAGCTATAATAATATATACAAGTAAAACAAATACCTGCTAATTGTATGTAAATATCGCTTCAATAAGACTTTATCGACAAGTACAAACCTATTTGCAAGCCACCCATTAAATGTATGAGTCAATGGGTTTAAAGTTGAGAAGATATAGGTACTTATATATTAAACAAATTCAGATACTGAAGTTCAGAGTAAAGTTAAAATTGTAATTATAGAAGTAGGAAGTAGTTAGAAGTCAGGCTTTTTCGATACAGATCAAGATTAAATACAAAGTTAATAAAAACTATGATCATATATCAAAACATCAAGATGAAAAGAGTTCAAATAACGTGCACAAGAACACAGATATTACGAGAATAAGTACGAATATATGGGAGGGATACTGTTGCATAAATACCAGTTTTTTATTATTAACTTAAAAAGTTATCATTAAAGCTTTAGGTATACGTGTATTTGATGATTGTAATATATTCTTCGAAATAAGTAGAAAGAGAGAATAACGATGCGCGCAAGAAATTGCCAAGTTGAAATGAGTTAAAATGAGCTCAAAGGAATAAAAAGTAATTGATATCGTATCTTATTACAATTGTTTGTAATATGACATGCTATAATGAATTGTAAAATAACTGTCGCCAGTGGCAAATGTTACAATGTCTGTTATTTAGTAAAAAATATTAAAACGTAAGTCATTTATCATCTTTGAAACGTAGGTATTATCCATAATTTTAATAAACTTTTTACTATATTTATCAATGGTTTTTCATTTAAAGAATAATTTTTTTCTATGATTTATAAATTATAAGTATGTTACACCATTTAATAATGTCACATTTGGTACACAATTTTATAGTTTTAAATTATTATAAAGATATTAGTTAGTATTGTATAATTATATTGTATTCATAAAGAACTATTACAAATTAATACTGCAGTTTATTATTCTGCCAATATTTATTTTCTTTCTTGTAACAGTTGTAACATTCACGTTGGCAATCAAATTTGGAATGTCGACAAAACTTTTTTTAATTTTACATGGGATGTATACAACAGCCAGTGCTAATGGGATCTACAGTGCTAATCTAGGAATGTTCTAGAACTCACTAGGAACGCCCGAAACTAATTTAAGGGGCCTCAGCACCCTAATGGCACGCAAGGTCCTGAAGTCGACGTCGGGCGCGACCGGCAGCTGCGTGATGATACTGCCAAACACATATCACTCGATACTATAGCTTGAACTAGCAACTAGCTTAGTATAAACTTACTACTAGGAATGTGCTTAAATGATGCTGCAAGTTTACCAATAAATGTTTTGCATTATAACATAGATAAGGTTTATTGCGATATGTTAGTTGGTTTCGTTAAGTTTGTAAGCACAGTCCCATGTCTCTCATACAAAATAATTCACTAGCTTAACTCTACAATCTAATTATGTATCATTTAAATTTCTAATTAGTTACATCGTTATCAATTAACTAATCACACGTTAACGATCTTTAATCTAAATGCGTCTGTTTATTCACACCTAAATAATCATAATTGATCTAAACTGTTACATATTAGCTTTTTATATTTAAAATAAAACACCTACACAAAACACAATATAGCAAGTGTTAACTATTGTGCAACACGTAAGTAATCGAAATTCAAATTACATTTAACATTTTCCATAATAATAATAATAATAATAACAATAACCACAAAATATTCAAAATCACGCATCACTAATATGTAAGTACGAGATTTCTCATAAGTAGGTATGTCAAGTAACTCTACGTTCTGTCTCTAAATATGTAAAAAAATCTATTTTCAAAACTAGCCATATTTATTATCTACGTCAAAAAGTTCGATCGAAAATAGGTAGGTATCTAGCGAGAATGTTCTATACAATATAACATAAGGTAGTTATTATGTGAACTTTTCGCCAATTACTGTGAATTACTTGGTATCCGCGAGACGAGCTTGAGCGGTCGGAGCACTCTGAACGAGCGCAGCATCCGCAGGTCAACGTCCACGTTGTATTCGGCGAAAATCGTCATCGACCTAGTTTTTAGTCATCGAACATTTCAGTATTATGTTGTATACCTTTCCTAATACATTTCACACTACCTAAACTATTTTAGGACCGAACCTTAGCTCAAATTCTTTGTATATTTTAGACAGTACAAGATCCAATGTTGACACAATCTGTTCAGATCTGATTTATCTTAAAAGCAGATGTGATATCGACAGTTTTATTTTATTAAACAACATTATACACTTACCCAGTTACTACAACGAAAAAATCCATGATGTTCCAAACGTTTCTAAGATACGACCCTCTGTGTAAAACAAAACCTAAAGCTAAAATTTTTAACGAGGCTTCTACACAAAATATTCCTAAAAAGTACGCCTCGGTCTTTTCCTGTAACAAAGAAAATTTATTTTAGAAACACATGATAGGTATTTTAAATAGATTTTGTTTAACTGTTTATATTTCGAAGATTTATGTAAATACTGTCAAACGTATCAAAACCTATCACAACATTTTACAGTAGGTAAAAACTACCTACTGTAAACTGTGTACTGTACACTACCGTAGATTAACCTAACTTAACCTATACTAACCTAGTCCTGACACGTTCGATTAATTACTTTCAACTAGAATGAATTAATTTAGATTAGGCCACACCAGTTTATCCTAATTATCTATTTATCCTAATCCTAGGCCATAGGGTTTGGCCGGAAACATATTCACTAATTAAGTGTTTTTAACTAATCCACACTATCTATTAAGATTCAACTCTGATTTCGTCATTTATAAATGCATACCTGAACTTGTAAAAATGTCTGTCTACCTACAAAATTAAAGTCGTTTGCTCTAAAGTATAAATCTCCGTTGTTGATTGGACCGGAATGTCCACTGTGACGGAAAATTACGTCGAGCTGAGAAATTCTCACAGCGCTGCGTGCAAGGAGTTTATACTCGTCCAAGGTATAAATTTTCGACATTTTTGCCAAACCGGCTTATAAATTATTTTATGATTTTATAAGCTGCACGCTATCTAGCCTTGTTTACATTGAGCGATTTTATTAGAATTACTCTGCGTTTTACCGAGATTACTGCTCTCAGTAATCTCGGTAAAATATTAACATTATCTCTATAATGTTAATATTTTAATATCAATATTGTATGTCATTAACGTATGACTAAGTGTACTGGGACAATTTCAAATGAATGAACAATCTTTGTAAGCCGATACTTATTAGCAAATAGATGAATTGAATTGAATTGTGTTGCTGCTATAACGACAAATACTAAAAACAGAATAATAATAATCTGTTTATGTGCGCGAGTTCGACTCGCGCTTGGCCAGATTATAAATGAATATTTAATGACCATCAATTTACCAGATTCTGTGCTAAGATGGTCTTATCGCCGTTTGGCAAATGCTCCTCCAGCGCCAGCACCACGCAGTTGGCGATGATGGTAAGCAGCACCGCGTACTCGAAGGGCGGCCACTCGATGATGAATTTTGTATACCTGGAAATAGAATTTATTATTGTTAAAATTCATTGGTGTCATAGGTACGAAATGGACAACTAGGTGGTGGCTGCGATTTCGTCTGAGCAGGATTAATATTTCGAGCAATTCACAGATTATCTTTATCAATTGTAGCCTATGTGTTATTCTGATGTATAAGCTATATTATTGTAAAGTTTCATTAAAATCCCTTCTGTAGTTTTTACGTGAGAGATACAAACATCCATCCATAGTTACAAATTTTCGCGTTTATAATATTAGTAGGATAAATAGGGACGTGGTGGATCGTTAAAAATGTTTGTCGATACGAATAATTATTACTGTTAAGATCCGCGAGTACGAATGGAGCACATTTTTTTTTAATTAGTTGTCGGTACGCGTGACCTTCAAATGAGTACGTTTCTGATATATCTGTATAGGTATATACATACATATATTTAACATGAGATGAATAGTTCGTTTAGTACAGATATTATTACATATATAGTATTGTAGTAGTAGATATAGTACTTTATACTACTACTACAATATGCGTAAAATATAACTTATATTGTAAAATATACACATATCTTTTTAACTTAACTTTAACTACAATTTGTAATAAATAACCACTGTTTGGTGCGAGGGAAAACATGTAAATAAAATATAATATTCTCTTGATGCTAAGGTCTAAAAAAACCTATTGGTATGTATGGTACCAATAGTTTTTGTATAGATAATTACATAATATACTTGACCTCATAATTCTAATGTAAAATAAAACATAGGTATCAAATGTACATTTACCGATAAAAATCACTTCATCGAAAAAAAATTACCATCCCTTCGACAAAGGTTCTTGGTGGAGTCGAGTGTCGTATCATCTTTAATCTATTTTATGCAGCGCGTCTCCGATGAAGTTTGAAGTGACTTTTATGCGAAGTCGAGAAGCTTGCGGTGCACTCATATTAGTTTGTAATTTATAATTCCTTTCACGACGATAAAATTAGGGTTACCTACCTACAATGGGTTGCTGCCTGCTTCAGCTTATCTGAATAACTCATGGAATAGCAGTTTTATTTTAGCCTTCACGTTTAGTTTCGAACGTTCACGTGGCATAAGGCAATTTTAACCTATACAATGTACATAAATAACTTAGATGTATAATTATAGTAAATAATATAATTAAAAAAAGTAAGTTGTTTGGTTTATTCCGTGTAAATACGAGTAATATGGATGGACTAAGAATGAATTATGACGTAAACAATTAAATCTTAAAACTCTGTTGTATTTTTATTAGACTTCGGTAAAAGTAGGTTATCAATTTGACGTGTGTTTATGTAATATTAATTAATGGACTTACATATGAATTTATTAGGGCTTCCAAATAAATACACCAATTTCATCGTATATGTAGGTACATATGTTTTTATGTATGTACATAATAGTGCGCTATTTACTACGAAATCAATGTCGGTTTTTAACTTCAACGCTAAGAAATATTTCTAAACTTATAGTTATGTAAATAATTTTATTTTTAACATTCTCAGTGATGAAACCTAGCGAACAGTTAAAACTATGTTTATAAAATCAGTGCATATCTATATTTGTGCAAAACGATTTGAATTTAATTTACCTCCGAATAGGGTTTTCGTCGGAGAATATAAATAGCGAGCTGGGCCCTGGAGTAGCGGGCTGGTGCGCGCCGCCCATGGTATCAGCTGGCGCCGCGCGACCCTGCGCGCCCGCCGCCTCCTGCGCTGCCGCCAACCTGAAAAATGCAAAGTGCGACGTTAATAACACGAGGACTGATAAAATTTATATTACTGTAGGTACTATACTTTATTATCTATACTAATAATATAAACCTGAAGAGTGTGGTTGTTTAATTGTGTTTTTAAACGCCTTAATCTCATGAATTATTATTAGACCGATTTAAAAAATCCTTTAGTGTTAGTCCCATAAGGTCCATTTCTCGAGGAAGGCTATAGGTTATCAAGCGTTACGTTGCAAATCTTAACGGGGTGAAACCGGGCACAACTAGTAATTAATAAGTAGAAAATTCTATCTAAGGTCATACATGGATGCATTGCCATTCATAAAGACTGAGATATATTGGATAATATAATTAACTGGAGTGCTTGAACACCAGTTGCTAATATTATTGGTAACTGTTGATGTTTCGCTTCAAATTCACATCAAATCGAAGGCGAGGTGTTGCTTATTTTTAGGGGCTTCAGTGTCCATCTATCTCTTTACTTAGTCGCAAATTTGTGGATCTGACAATTTATAAATTATCATATTTACTCATTATAGATTGAAGGCATCTACTACCTCGTAATCTTGGCAATAAGTATGCAACAACCTGTTGGTAGGTATCTACTGAATAGGTGAGCACAAAATAAGCAGATGTTGGATGTAGGTACAGGTTCGTAAAGTATATTCATTTTACACCAATTAGCCCGATGTTCGCTACGAAAGATACTTTTTGTTTAATTCAAATTAAATTACGAACGTTTCTGTGGCCACCAAAACTCCCAAGAGACAACAGACGCGAACATAAAAATGAAAAGTTTGACACAAAAACGAAACATACGCATTTAGCTGACACAGCAATTTCTTTTTGTTTTTAATCTAATTCATATCTCTATAATCATTTCGTAAGTAACGGGGTAAAATATATTACATTACCCATGTGGGTACCTATGTTATGTAGATGATACGAAAATGACTCGCAATTTATTATAAGTACCTAAGTATAGTCACATAACATATTTTTACCTGCAAAGGTAGGTTATAGTAACTCCTTAATAAGAAACTACTACATATGGTATAATCAGTTTTCATTAAAATTAATTAACCAATTAATATTTAAATCGAAATCTTCTACAATAACAAACGGAGTTTCGTTTAACTCTTTAACTATATTGTAAACTTATGCCTTATTTATAGATTCTTAATCTAGTTACCTGCTTGTAAATAAACCTAACATATAAGCTTGTACCTACTATATTATTGGCACTATATTATTAATGAACATTCGTAAATCAGCGCATATTTTCAATGCAGTGAAAAAAGTTGCAGCACAAAGTTTTAATGTAATGGAAAATCTATAGATATTGTCAACAAAGGTCTGTATTTTCACATTGCGTTAGGTAGGTATAAAGCGTATAGACGCGTTGAATGTAGGTCAGTGCCTCGGCCCGCCCCGGCAAGGCGACACTAGGGTTGCCATCTGTAAAATGACTAACTCAGCACAATAAGTGCTGTAATGTACGGGTCACATTTTTATTGAAACCTGCTTTTTTATGACTTTTACTATGAAAAAGCGGGTGCTACTGTTGTTTAATCGTAGAGTGGAGTCTACCTTTAGATATAACTAAACTACCTACCAAACCTATACTAGCGAAATGGAAACCACAGTTGTAGGCTAGTTAGCCTGAGCGACCTTTAGAACATTTCTGTATGAAATACAATTAACATTGTAAATATACTTTGTTTGACAAAGAAAATGTTTGATGCGAAAGAAAATAAGACGTTTAGATGCTATATGCAAAGACTTTTTAAATAAAAACTAAACATAAAAATATAGTTAAAAGCGTCAATCGGTGCGTATGGCTTACAATTTATTCTATTATGCTTAGTTTCATTAAAATACTATACGATCCCCTTTTTCATGTATAAAAACAGATAAACAGAAATTAATTCTGAGAAAAATTCTAAAAATGATTCATAATAATATTCACAACACAATTATCATTTCTATGTAAACTGTATTAAATATACAGAATTGCGTACTGTCGCTACAACATTATTTATTTAATGCATTAAATATGTTTTTTTACAAGACAGTATACACATGTTTGATACTCTACAAGCATGAACACAGGATGCTATGTCAAGAATACAAAAAAAAATATAAAAAAATATAGGGTTTATCATATTATCATTTTCTGTAACTGATGTACGTTTAAATTATGACAACCCTAACTCCGACTCCTGTACATTGTGTCGGTGGCGGAGTGAAAGGGGGTAACGAAACGAGTGCATTAGATTAATTAACACGGCTCGTGTTCGAGCGATGTTTCACTCCTGGGACATTGACGGGTTCTTATCGGCTATTCGATTACCGAACATCGCGGTAATATTACGTGTACTGGCAAACTATTCGTGACTGATCGCACCCGATATGTCATTAATTGGACCTTATAAATCTATTGACAGGTAAATGATTGGAATATTCTGCCGTTTTAATTTTTGAAATATCGTTCGATAAAATAAATCTGTTATTTATAATACGTATAAAGTTGCTAAATTTTCGCCTTTAGAATTTGAATTCTACGACCATCTCAGTACCGGGGCGCCTTACCATCTAGGCCATCGCGGCTCTAACCTATCGCTTCGAAATTTTGCAACTCAGTTGTCTTAAAATGTCTTCAGTTTCCGTCGGTACGTGCAAGAATCAAATGCGGACCTCTAGGTAGGCTGAGATTACATATTAGTATTCATTAATAACTGTTCTGGTTCGCTGTCAGAACTTAATAATAGGTATTATTTCTTTACAGTCAAAATAAGTGAGGTGCTGATCTGACCTCTCTGATCGGTCTAGGGTAGTACGTAAAGGTTATAAGATAATAATATTATACCTAAGCCAATTAATTATTTAAAGAACAAAAGAATGTACAAAATGAAAGGGCCAAGGACTAAATACTTGCCCTTTCGCGGCTCATTAGCTCGAACACTCAAGTTATTGTCGCGGCGTACAAATAAAATCGCTTTTTGAGCTCGCTGCTCTTTTAATCGACCAATCTGCTATTAATTAATGGGTAATTTCTAATTCCCGATCATAAATATTCGTCGTCACTTAAACATTCGTCGGAAGTAAGCTAATTAGATGGACATTAATAATAAAACTTATTTCATTATTCCTGTTCGAAATATTCTAAACCTCTGGGATGTCCTTTGTTTTGTGGTATGATCATGGGAAATGTTATTTGAGATAAATCGAAGCTATCATGTTTTCCTCAATTCCTCAATGTTTATTACGGTTTAAGTTTCGTATTTAGGTGGCCAAAAGGCTTTTGATTATAAAGGCAATTAAGACATCTTATTTCTGTGATCAATAAAAACAATAACGCCTCACTCTCATTTAGCGCAGGTGCCATGGAAACACATAGACAAGGCGTCTGCCTTGCTGGGAATCGAACCAAGGATCCTCAGAATGGCCAAACGGCATGATAATTACATCATACGGGACGTCACCAGATAATATGGATAGAACCAAAACACTACACAAAAACAGGTTTATTTCCGTGTAGGGTAACTTATTATTTTGACAAGCAAACAAGTACAAAAGATATCACAACAAAACTACTCACACTATATCCATCCTGCGTGTTAATTACTCAGTTGCACAGATAATAAATGATTGGGTTGAATAATTGCGTGCCGTGGTCATTTTTTTTCTTGTAATTATTTTTGTGACGATAAACGAATTAACAAAACGCGACGTGGTTTTTAAAATTCACAACGTAAACACGTCATGCACGACAACAATACATAGAATGAGATTGAGTTTTACTTTATCTGTGAGCTGTGTTACTGTTAAACAAATTATGTTTATTTAGGACTACCGTCGTATTATTGATTTAAAATTATGCTAACACCGCGACGAATGTTATCTGTTTGAGTTCAATATTAAACATTTAAATCGTTTTTGTGTATATTAAAGGTCTGGGTGTCATTACAAAAGGTATTTAAGTACCTATGAATATTTCAAACTTTTCGCATTTGTAAATAAGAAATATTTACAATAATTTGGTGTAACATACACAGTAGATAAAAATGCGTACATAAAATTATCTAGTTATTTATGAAAAGAATCTAAATAAGAACAAAAGTAAACAAAAAATTAAATTAGAAGCTAGAGAAAAATTAAGTTGGACTTTCGTTGGATATTGTGGGCCAAAATTCTCCGTCAAAATTCTCAGTTATTAAAGAATAGTATTTTAGTACCTACTTTTTTACCTGGTTCTCATGTTCACACGTTAAAATTTCATCCTACTATTGACTACGACGAGATTATATCAAGAGAACTATGACGGTCGGCTCATATTTAAAATCTAAATAAAAATAAAATACTATTACTTAATACACGGTAGGTAATAACGTTATGTATCTATTCTCTTCTTTTTCCATTCGACAGAAACGGGGTCAAACACCGACACAAAACGGAGGCAAGTTATAAAACAAACCCATCTATGTTTGCAGTGGTTAGTGCAGTATAAACAAACATAATCATGGCGCCGGTAGGTACATACTGTGTGGTGCAATTAGTGAGATTCCAATATCCAATACTCATATCAACGGCAGCGCACAGCGCGTATTCGCGTGAATAAATATGGTTTTAACAGTTCGAATAGATTGGCTACTCACTATATTGCGATTTTGCGACGCAACCTCTAATGTTAGTGATTTAACAAATATTCGCATGATTTTTGACATTCATATTCGCTAGAGTCGATGTGAATGTTTTGAGAAAGAAATTAAGTCTAATAAAATTTAATACGATTTATATTTTTTATTTATTTATATTTGGATTAAAAAATCAGCCAAATTCGAGTCGCACTGGTAGTTCCGTTCTCTAACGATAAGATAACCTGGAGGAATAGTAGGAATAAATTGTTCTGATGTTAGCGAATTAAAAAATGAAAATTATGAATTATTAAAATTATGGAAGTTATGAATTACCAACTGCCACTGCGCCTAAAATAAATAACTAATAAAAAGTATCTAACGGATGTTCAATCTTAAATAATAGTTCAGTATTTGGTAAGATTGAACATAGCTGTAGGTAACGTTAATCACTTTTTATATTTTGTTGCATGCCGATAGAAGGAATGAAACTTATAGATGGGTACCTAAAAAATCACACACCTGTCGCACATTAATAGTAAAGTGTGGCTACGACCTTTCTTCAAAATGATAACATTTATTAATCGCGTCACGCTCATAACTGAATGATTATCGCGTTAAACACTCAAAACCGTACAGTTTTAATTATGTTATCTTATAATAATAGAAGCGCTTTGCTTGACATATCCATTTTTACATAATACAAGTGTGAACGCCAAAATTTCTACGCCACTGGTAGGTACGACCTTTATTTAAAACTCTAAACTCTAAATACTCTAGTAGGTATATGTAGAATATAGTAACAAGCATACATTTGAATACTCTTTGTAGAAAGCTAAGAAAATAAAACATAAATACTTTTATTGTGACTGCCTACAACAGTAGACTCAATATACGTGGTCATGAAATTGCCAAGTTTTATTTATTTAAGGATATATCGCCGATCCACTTGGCCACTTTCCATTTTAGTGATTACATATTTTATGGATTCCTACCATTTGGCATGACATGTTATTAGGTTATGAATAGTGCGAGCCTTCAGGGCAAATAGTTTATTTAATGTAAGTCTTTCTTAAAGTAAATTTTCTTTTCTTTTACATTTGTTTAAGTCCTTAATTCTTGTATAATAAACGTTATTAGAAATTTATATCATGGCAGTCCCTTTTCACTTAACTTGCAAGGTCAATCACATTAAACATTAATTATTATTATTATTTAATAAATACTTCAATAGCATAGTCCCAAGACACGTCGTGGCCGCAATTAATCAAAATCGAAAGCGAATGGCTACTTAAAATTCGAAACAACAAAAAGAGTCTGTGTCGCAACCCACTGCAGAAAAATGACCCATCACAGGATGACACTGACAAATTATGAGAGTATCTGCGCCATAGGGTTTTCACAACCGATGGCCATTAACATAACAGCCGGAGTGACCTCGAGGCCTACATCAATAAGGAAAAAATATTCTCTGGGAGAGTTCCAAGGCGCCTCAATGGAGTTTTCTGTGGCACTTAGCAGACTAGACGGCGCCCGTCGCTCCCGACATGTTGGCGCCACGCAGAATCTAGGATAGCTACAGCGATGCGGAATTTCTTCTGAGAAATGCTATCAGATGCAAAGATTGTACTGCGTAATCAGATCAGAGACAAACTTTTGATGTATTGTTTCATTACAGTTTCAAATACTGTTATTTTTATACCAGAAATTGGCGTAAAGTAAAGTTATAGTAAGTTAAGTTGTAGATATATAAAATTTATTTATCGTAAGGTACGAGTATAATGTATACATTGGATGAACGTTAAACAATCCGGTATATCGGTTTTAGGGCGCTCTTTTGGCTAAAAAGGCCCGCGGAAAAAACTCTCGGCACTACTTTAAAATCAAGTGTATTAATTACAAATTATTAATAAACTATGCAGTATAACTAGTGAGCACAAGCGATTGCATGTACATCATTACAACTCTACCGCGAACTGGTCACATTCGATCAAGTTAAAAACAGAAGTAGAAATAGAAATAGCATGGCAAATTTATCTCGAATCCTAGGCTTCCTTATCACTCAAATAATCATTAATGTTATAAAATGCCTCAAATACTCAATTCAAAATATATGAGACAAATTCGACCAAGTTTCCTTCGAATAGACGTCATTCATTGTCATAACAATGAAACAGACTCGATTTCTCAGTAGGGGAACCCAGTGACGCATAACGGCTACGAGTACGCGTGGGCAGATCTATTTCCAAGAACCCCGCGAATTAATGGCGATGATAAAATGCAACCCCGTTTGTACCAAGGTCTCATGAGTCAACATTCGCGTAAACAAACGATTTTTCTTTGTTGGAATCGATGTTTATAAGGATTCGGAAGCCGATGTACATTACTTGTACCATATAAGTGACGTACGGGGATGTGTTGTATAACGAAAAGGATAAAATATATCTAAAGTATCTATACCAATTGTTAGTTAGTACTTGTTAAGTAAGTAATATAACAATTATATCAACTAGAACAATTGTTGTTTAAAATATTATTATTGTTTTACATTTTATTTTAAACCTAGCTACAAAGGGCTGCTTAGTAGCATTCTCGACCAGTCATCCTTGGTGATACTGTAATATTGTAGGAGCCGAAATATAAATAGGTACCAGACCTATTAACGATATAATTACCAAGAATATAATGGACTAGAGACATTGTCTAACAAACATTTTTAAAATAAACAAATTTTGCTTTTATTTATTGTAAGACACACACACTCAATAAAAGTCAAATAAATCTATCTGTATATCGGCTTTAGAAGCCTTTTTACTCCCGAAAAAGCCGACGGGAAAAAACTCTTGATATAGTTACATTTTCCGATACGCAGCAAAGCTTTATGCATGAATATCAAAAGAAAATATTTGCGTCAATATCACTCTAACGCTAACTGCTAACAATTTTATAAGATAAAAACGATTAGATTTAGAACAAAAGGAGCTTTTCTTATTATGTTCACATATCTTATGAATGAGTACTGGTTTTTTAATTAATTTTATTAAACTTCATAAAGTTACAACTGTGAAAAATCTATAGCGCTACAGGAAAAAAACGCACACGTAGCACGTAGTCCGTAGCCCTTCCCGCGTAGCCGTAGCGCTACGCCCGCAGTGACCTCCAAACATTCATAACTCCATGAACCGTTGTTTTGTATAGCCGTGGTGGCGCCTCCCTGCCGGCGTCTTATCTGGCAAGGACAACAGATCTGGCCATACTCCAGCTACAACTTAACTGCAAATGTTACGCAAGCGAACGTAGCTTCATTAACAACTTTGCACGTTCCCGACTGAACTTTCTGATCCAAAATTATGGATTGGGGAACCAATAGATAGAATCAACTTGATTTGTTTAATTTTAAGATAATTTGTAAGATAAAATAAATGATAAGCTAATAAGTGCCCTAAAATTGATGGCCATCATCTGACGCCAATAAATAAAATATAATGTCACGTAAAAAAAAATGTAACGTTACTACTAAACCTTCATTTACATCCAGTAAAACACAAATACAGCAGTCGAAAGCAAAAAGTCTTTGACAATGCCGCTTCATCGCATTGGAATCCAAAATTATACGAGCCAAGTTGAAAACCGTGTCACCGGAGCGAACCACTTCAAAATATGAGACTCATTACTTAACCTCACTGAATCACTACGCATTTTAATGAACTTCAGCATTGCACAGAGTTTAAGGGTGATTATACACTTCTTTTTTATACTTATCTCCTATTAGCTCATATAGATTTGGTACGAGACCTCGTTATCGTGGACTTTATTACCTAAGTTTTTGTTATCCACCTTACCCTTATGATACCTATCATAATTCCCACTTTGACTAACGCCTTAGCTCTGATCACTCTGAAAACTTTAAGAACTTCGACTTTTAAGAAAATTTACTACGACGTATAACTATAGAATACAATAATAAAACTAATGGACTTAGAACTTTACTCTTTAATACCGTTTAAATCAGTTCTGCACGGTTATTCTTCTCATTCCGTGACCTTAACGGACGGTTTTTAAATCTTCTAATTTAATTTTACAGATTAGTGTTTTTTTTATTAAATATTAAGTAGACACGTGATATTTAATCGCTCACAATAATTGCGGGATCAACAACAAATTTATGTAATTAATTTTGTAATATTCCACACGTTAAAAAATCATTATTTAAACGACAAAATACAACACGAAAACCGTAGTGGATACCAATTTAACCCTTACTAAACTCATACAGACAGCAGCAAAACAACGCCTGTAACTCGATTATGCGCTGGCATTTTCCCGCAAAAATGTGCAAACATTTTCATTGCTCCACAATGTAAGTACGCTTGTGTCCCTATGTCCGATCGCCCTGTACAGAGGCAACTGGGCGTCACTAACCGGGTTACCACGGGTAAACGGGCCCGCCCGGTATTAATAGCTGCAGCGCCTGCAGGGCAAATGCCTTTCAGTCTATTTTACCACGTCGACTAACGTTTATGACGCTTATAAAGGACTGTTTTTGCGTGTTTTTTTCTTATGATCCAAGTTGGTAACAATTTTTACACTCATTCCTTTATTTTCAACTTTATTTGGGTAACTTTCAGTTTACCGCGTTATCCAACTTTTATGGCGCTAAGCTAAGGACTTGTCTTGGATGTCTTTTTTTTTCTCGTCAGGCTGAAATTTTTTTATAGGTACGCGTTTTTATATTCACCTTGATTTAAGTAATAATTCAAAGAAATCTAGGGAACTAAAGTTGTAATGCCTGCTAGCCAACTGTTTCTCATTCTACGTGTATTTCAGTAATACATTCAGCTTTTTTGTTTGTGCTATATTTATTTGTAATTTTCACCTTTAATTAGGTAACTATGTAAAGAAATCTAATGTATTAAAACTGCAATGCCAGCCAGCAAATGTCGCTATTTTTATTTAACAGCATCGTTAAAGTTGATTGACGTTTGTTTTTGAATATTAAGTAATTTCATTGAGTTTTATCATATTTTTAGAATACAGTAGAAAGACTGCGGTATCTCCTGGGGTACTAAGGAGCAACCAGTGAGGAAGATCTGTAAGGAATCAGTGTGTGCCCCAAATATATAAAGGACGGATTCTATGTTAAAATCCATTCCAAAGCATACTCGGCACAGACTCTTAAATAAATTCTTGAGCGTTTTGTAAAGCTGTTTTGTATGTCTATATATTTATTACATAAAATCAAAGGTCATCATTATTTCGTAACATGTTGTTAAGGACTTAATCACTAGATTTTCTTATCAGTTTATTGAACGTCAACTGGATGTATAGAAAGCGCACGGATACCTGCAATATACAGTGAGATTGGCCTGTTATAGACAATAAAGTTTATTTATACTTGAATAACGTGCCCATATAGATAAGGTGATATATTTAATGCCTATCTAGCATGCGCAATAAAAGGGGTATGCGTTTCAGGATAGTTATTGACAAGTAACCTCGGCAATTGCAAATGAAACCGAGGAAGGTAGCGCATAAGCAATTGAGTTGAACTCAAAAAGGGTTGCTTAAACCGGTATCAATGGATATCAGCGAACGAGGATTTCTTATAAGAGTTACAAATCAAGGCATGGCGTCAAAAAAACAGTGAACACGACATAATGAAATGACACTATACAAATATTTTTTGCTATCAGCTTTGTAATAAATAATGAGATTTACTGCAAACGTTCACTCGATATTGATATCCGAAAGAGATTGTATGTCAGTACAAAATAACCGGTTACAATAACGTGCTTGAGTCTTATCGCGGTTTTTTGATAAGGGTAGATTTATTAAAAGTGAACTAATATATTCAATCTGTGCTATTGTAATATGAGGCCGTATTTATTATTTTGATTTGCGTTACAGTTATACATTTGTTTGTAAGTAGGTTGATTATTGAATATTTACTTACATAAAATGGAGTGTGAATAATAATTTCCGCGTTCTTTAGTCTTTAGTCTTTCAGTAACTTGTTCTGGAATTTTCCATTTACATAAAAAACATAATTAAAGAACTTTGGCTTTACGTAAATAATATTATGATACTATTAGCAAAGGCCATAGCTAGCATGCAAAGTATAATCGACTTTCTTTTCTTTATACAATGTAAGACATTTAATTCTTTACGAGTACCATTCACTGCACATTCAGACTCGCAGAAATATAAATTACAGTGAACAAAATACGATGCAAAAGGTTTTATAGTGGCATATTCATTAAGTGTATTTATAAAGAAAGTTGGTTAATTTAACTCCACATGATACACCTCTCAAAGGTTAAAAAGGTCGACTACTACATTTTCAAGTTTTTTTCGCTTACGGGCGCACAAAGGCGATGAATCGATTGACATATTAAATTAAAAATAAAATTGAAAAGAAAACAATTCTCTATTCAATTTTATCTTGTTGTCCTGTCCTTGCATGAATGCAGTTCTAAGCCGATTATACGGCATAACGCCTTAGAAACGTGAAACACGGACTGCTCAATGGACGCAGGTATTGTGACGATTTAAGGCTGAGTGTCACGCCAGTAAACGGCTGAAGCACGTGACTAGAGACTAGAAATCTGCAGGCTAAATCTGCAGGCTAAGCTGTTACACTTTACACTCTATTGTTCATTGTTGATATTTATAAAAAACTGATAAAGCGACCCGCCCCGGCTTCGCACGGGTACAATGCTGATACTAAATACATTACAGAAAAACTGTGAACTTTTATACATATAAACCTTCCTCAATAACTCTATCCATTAAAAAAAACCACAACAAAATCCGTTGCGTTATTTTAAAGATTTAAGCGTACATAGGGACAGAGAACGCGACTTTGTTTTATACTATGTAGTGATGCTTAAATGCCATTTTATGTTTAAACAACTATTGAACTTGAAATATTGAGCATGAGATTCAGTATGAAAAGATAGTACTGTCTAAACTGACCGCTTTCAGTCTGCGGTCGTCTGTGTGGTTTCAATCATGGTAAATATAACTTACTTACGTGACGCACATGCTTAGCTGTAACTTGTGCTCACTATTAAGCTTAAGCTATACGGCATAAATTGTCAATAACTTGTAATTTATACACTTGATTGTAAAGGAGTGCCGAGAGTTTTTTTCCGCCTTTTTTCTCCCAGCCCACCTTAGCCAAAAGGGCGCCTAAAGCCGATGTACCGTATTATTTGACGTTCATACTGTGTATACGTGTACATACCTTATGAAGAATAAATTTTTTTTAATTTGAATTTGAACTCGCGTTACGAAAAAGACTTCTAAGTAGTCGCGCACATACTTTAAGACTTATACCAAATTAAAATAGAACCAAACGGAAAGCATCATCTTTCAAATAGAAAAACATCCAAATCCGTTCACCCAGAAAGTGATGCGGTAAACATAAAAAAATACAGTCTCAGTAACTACATGCTAAGCTATTCTCTGTCGCCTTTCCCGGTCAACTCATAGCTAAAAGAACGCGGTAAAATCATTTAGTTATCACTATTAGTAAGTATGTATATATATATATGTATATATATCATCGGTGCTTATGGCCTGTAACAACACCAAATGAGTTAAATGAGTTCAACTTTAAAGGTGAGTTCTATGATGTTATTAACAACTGAAAATACATCTACACGTCTTGTAGAGGTATTTTATCAGTTGTTAATATCAACAAAACAAATAAAGGTTGATTGACTAATGGAAAAATCTCCACCACATACCTACTTATTATGTTTTAATTTGATTTTCTGATGACTCCTTGGTACGTGTACAATAAAATTATCGTAGGGTACGTACAAAAATAGTTACATGACAATAATCTTACATGACAATATTATATAAATACAAAGTATTTCTGAATGGACTTACGGACGTACGTAAGCCTTACGTGGACTTATTGCGAACTGGCACGCCATTGGAGGCTTGAGTGTAATCATGAAAAAGTTCATTGTAAAAAACTGACTTTCACGTAAGCTTGGTCGGTTATTGGTAAAATTTTGAAAATTTTTATTAACTGCACATACGCTTGAGTTGATTGTGTATGAATATGTTGAATATGTCTGGGAACCGGTAGGTACTATTATCAGGCTTAAGCTATACTGCATCATTTGTTAATAACTTGTAATTTATACACTTGATTTTAAATGAGTGCCGAAAGTTTTTTCCGCCGGCTTTTTTCTTCCGACCTACCTTAGCCAAAAGGGCGCCTAAAGCCGATGTACCGTATTATTTGACATTCATCCAGTATATACAGTGTATACCTTATAATGAATAAAAATTTTTGAATTTGAATTTTGAATTTTG
>DWQK01000608.1:0-19618 GCA_018231225.1 Noctuana stator
TTTGGATATTGGACAGATATAAGATCTTTAAGATTTCAAGATTAAGCTTTTTGAAAATCAATGAAGTTTGGCAACACGAAAACGGGCTCTACTTACAAATCAGCAATTTCAGCGCTATTGATAGAATTTTGAGTTTCGATGTTGTATTTTCTTATACTGAGATAAATCTATCTATAATTAAAGTATATTGTAAATTTGTATAATATTATATAAAAATATAACATTTTATTAAAAATTTACTAAATATGAAATAAATAAAATATTTTAATTAATAGCTCCACTGTGCTTTGTATTTACCACTATATTTTCTCTCTTGAACTACCTATTTAACAATTTGGCTTCTATTAATTATCTTATATAATCGTAAATATATAATTAATATTCCACAGCAGACAGTTCAAAACAAATAGCCACAAACAGTAAACTATACCTTATTAACCTTGGAAAGTAATTAACAACTTTATTGTCTAATATTATTTCTTATGTAATAATCTTTACTATGAGCGCTTATTTTAATAATCGCTGTAACCGCTTCAGGATCTCGCGACTGGGCGGTGACTGTAGCGCCAGGGCATTAGTACCAGTCAGGCGTACATCGGGCTCGGTTGTATGACTGACAGAACACTTGTGAGCCTCGCATGATGGGATTGCTTGATAACGGCATTCACTTCAATATCTAGTGCGATTTGTTACGAATATACCTAGGTAAGTTTAGAATTACCTACTGTATGTAGTCGTATGTGTCTGTGTTTCCATAACCGTTTCCTGGAACAACCGAATAGCCTTGTTAAGAGGTCCTGAAAAAAGTTACCACTGCATCATATTTATATTAAATCAATAGGTACAGACATTTTTTCTGTAACTAAAGATATCTAGTGCTACTGTATAGAGCAAATGTTTAGAAAATCTTTCATGTCTTTTTAATTATTCTCACTGACATTTATTTACACATTGTTAGTTTAGTTTTATTTAGCCTCAAACGTTAATGAATTCTATACTCTTAAGTATAAAACAATTGAGTAACGTGTTTACTTCAGTAAAATAATTTATATTTACTTAAATAATCAGATGTTGTGATGAACTTATCATAGACATGTTTGATATTTATATAATACTTAAACGGTTATTTACAAAGACAAAATGTTAATACTGTTGAAAAATAGACATTGTCTGACATGGTTTGTTGATAAAAAGTTCGACGGTCGTTATCCGAAACTCTTCCGCGCTGCGCAGTTTGTTATCAAACGAGTTTTAAATTTGCTAAATTTATTGCTAAAAATTGTTCGGCAATGAAAGCAATTATTCCATTACTAAAGCCTGTTTAATATTATCTTGAACTGTGTCAAGTCCTTAGTATTTACAAGAGACACGCATGCGCGTATGCTTGCTGCTCCCCTTGAATCAAAAGAGAAGCCATGCGAAAAACCATGGGATTCTTGCTATGAAATTATGTAAGACTACGAGTATTCCCACGTTTTTATTCGAAATTCATCTTTTAATTTATCTACGTGATTTTAATAAATTCATTCATATAATATCATTCTGTAGACTTAGTATTTTAATACATTATTTTACTTTCGTGATGAGGAATCATTAAAATTGTTTATCTTAAATTATGCATGTTTAATCATAAAACGAACGATACGAGTAGGTACACGTATTACTAATATTTTGTACATTTATTATGATAATTGTTACGCCCAACCAGGGTATCGTATACTATGTTTGTTTGATGTAGTGATAATGTGTATTGCAATGAATAAATAAATAATACATGTACGAATATAGAATATTATGTATCAATGTGTATTATTATAAAAGTACGTAGGTACTAGTACATATTCGTATATTATGACATAAAAATATCTTACCTAATCATTCTATAACAACTAATAAGATTTCAAAATAGGAAATATTTTAAAATACCAGTACCTACCTATATTTTATAAACGAAATAATATATAAAGATACGGAAACGGTTACAAGCATTAAATGAAGCCTGTCAAGTAAAAATCTACTTACCCGATATCTCGTTTGTATTACGTACCGATATGATTATATTTCTTAGACGTCTCTAGTTGGTCTTTAAGTACCTACCTACCAGTTTTTAGGTGATTAGAACTCTCACCGTATAAAGTTTGACTACATCAAAACCCCTTTCGTATATCGTAAATCGTAGATATAACCTATCACAATACGAGTAGGTACATATTTTGTTGTCCTAGTTGTCGCTACCATTAGTTAGTTTTCAAATTCTTCAAAGCAAAGAGTTTTTCAAGGTCGAAAACATTAGCTCTTACAGCTACTATTAGATTTTGATTGAGATGCTTTACAGGATTTAACGGCTCCTACTTATTGCTTAAACGATTGTTAATCATACGTGTACTTGTATCATAATTTTAAATAGAAAGAGATAGAAAGATTTTTTAAAAGTTAAAAAGTAGTTTAAATATATATATAATTATATAGAGCTAATAGTTTTTTCAAAGTCCTTGCGTAATCCGCAACTGTTGACTATTGATTTTGTGTAATTCATATGCAATACCCTCAGCTTGTTTGCACACATAGCATGCTATAAATATTTATAGAGGTTGCAATCAATTCATAGAGCTCAATAGTAAACATTTCCTTTTTTCAGTCTGGGGAAAAGAGAATTTTTCTTGTACCTCCATACTTATGTGTTTTTTTTTTGTAAAATATACGTAACCGACAGAAGGGCTTTTTTAAACTACATTGTGTGGTTTTGTTTTGTTTATTTTTATCATTTACCTGAGCATAGGAAGTTATCAAACGTTAAAAGTGTAACCAATTCGTACCTGCCTTTAATATCTGCTTAACTCCTGCACAATATATTCCAAGCTTATTAACATTTAAGAAGGGTCCACCACAAATTGTTATCTGTAAAATATATGACCAACCCGCCCTCAATAGTCAGCTACTGTTAAGTATATTTTACCATTCTTTAAAGATACATAGATACGAGTACTAGGTAAAGTGTTTATTTTTCTGAAATTGTGAAGCGTTGCTAACCAATAACTTTTATTACTTTGTGTGCTTCAAAGTGAATGACTGTATGTATGTGAAAGTGGAATATAAATACCACCTTGTCAAAGTTAATGGGTAAAGGAAAATCACCTACCTTAACATCAAAGTTGATCCGGGACATGTAGCACGGTGTGTCACGCACGGCGCTCAAACACTACAGGATATAGGCACGGCCGATGATCCTCTGATGATGGTCCTGGGATGCTAGGGCATACACATCACAAAAACAAAACCGGTAGCATAGCTAATCAGCGGAGATTACGAACAGGACAGGAATAAGGACAGGAAACACAGAATTTCTATCTTTCACGGTGCGAGCGCAACGACTGCGTCATCTCTCGAATTGACATTGAAATGTCAACGTCAATGAATTTATTTCTAATTACCCACTTAACATTGACAAAAATTTAATTGCAGTAGAATTGGCTACTTGACTCTTTTTTTAAGTAGGTCCTAAATAATTCGTTGGGAAAATATTTTGAATATTTCTTTTTTAAATTCTGTAAACTTTTCTGCGAAAACTCTATGTATTGACTGATTTTTTGACTCTTTGAATAATAAATTATGTGTAGTTAGTTTAAAAATTATATTTTTACACACAGTGAATTTTAGGTATATTTTGACGGATGCTTTTATACTTTACAGCCAGCCATATATATTATTACCAGCGATATTTCAGTAACATAGCTTTACTCGTGTCAAAGAGTGCTTATGCTAGGGGTTTCAAGTGGTATAGCCGAGTCACGGGGACGCGACGACGCCTTACATTTTTTTCAAGATCGCTTTGGAAATGATCCAAGATTTTCCCAATATTTTTCACATACTTCGTTCATTTTATTAAATTTGAATTCTTTTGCCGCTTTCAGTGTCAGTCGAGGCTATAATTTCATTCTAAAAAAACTAACCGAAGACGTGAATATCTTAACAAACCTCAATTACGATAAATATACCTAACCCTGGAGTTGTGTATTCACTTAATTACCTACATAGTAGGTTGGTAACAACTATATTTCAAGGGTCGTTATGGAAATAATCGTTATTCCGAACTTATTCATGATATTGGACATTTTAGAATGCAACAGGGTATGTTGGCGCCTCTAAGCATTTAACTCATGATATCGGACCCACTGGTAGAATTAACGTGCGTGGGCGGACTGACGACGCGCCGCGTAGGAAATTTTATCAGGGGTGGCTTTGACTTGTCTATTTTTATCCCCCTTTAAATTCTCTTTATAAAATCATACCAAAAGTGACTGGCTATAAAGAAAATGATAATAAGTTTCATAACAATCTATATACTATATTATTATTTATTAATTTATGAATGCTCAGCCGAAACCGCTAGAGGCTAGAGACTTGAAATGTTGATAATAGTTTCCCTTTTAAAACATAAAAAAGAATTTTTTTTTGATATTCTACCACCAAGGAGGTCGAATAAAGGATGAAAGTTTGTTTAATAACGTATTTGCAGTTTTTGAATCAAGCGTCATAAAAGTTGGTATTTTGCTAAAGGTATGATTTCGGTTTTGGAAAATCAACCCCCGAGAGGGCCTTACTTGACCCTTTGATGAATGATAGAATATCTATTTTTTGTATATACTTGTATACACAATATAATGTATTTTTTGTTTAACCTTATTATAATGAAATAGTACTAAAATAAAGTAATACGATCGACCACACCCAGTGGCAGGGCCCATACTACATCTTCTTTCAATCTGTTCTTTCAATGTTGGAAATCATTAAGCAGACGAATGAATAAACGACTAAAACGACCAACTTATCTCACAATACTTCCACGCACAAAGCCAGACGGCCGCCATAATTAATTACGTATTAAAAGCTTATCTCAAACGTTAATGTTCAAATAAAAATACGATATTTAGAAACTATATTATTGATCTAATTATTAACCAACCTACTCTTTTGTTTCATTTATTAAACTTATTTTTGCTTCAATCCGATAACCTTAAACTTTTTTTACTGTCAGCTATTGAAACCCCTTTGGCCTTTACAGCTTCACCGATCATGGATGCTTGATAAACTCAGCGAAAGAGATAAGAGCTACATATTATAATTATAAAACGATAAGTATGGAAAAAGATATATTTAAATAAGTGCATAAGGCTACGTAAGGCCTTTATTAATTAATATATGTATCAATTGTATAGTACGAGCTCGAGCTAACTATTTTGTAGCATTTGAAATGTTCTGCTTACCAATAAATTGCCCGTAATTAAGTCTTTGATCAATTTTAACATAAATAATCAATCATTTACAGTGTATTCAACCAATATTCTGCAGAATTATAGATAGTATCGTCGTTCGTACACATGTATGTGACCATGACTTTTTAAAACCTCATGCCTTCTAGGCGTCATACTTAGTAAAATTCATCATCCATTCAGTGGCCGACTTTTCAAAGCCTAGTCGTCAATGTACGCAACTTGTGACGTAAACATAGCCACTTTGCCAGAACTCCAAGCGCCGAGCATCGCAGCGCGCAGCGGAAATCGATCGGTTGCGCGCGCATCTCCGCCATCCCAGCATTAGTACAGAACGAAGACTCCATTCGAATATTAAATTCGACAGAAATGAACCAAACCCGCGTTAAGTGACTGCCGCACTAGGAATTAATAGTCACCAGTCGGAACTTCTTGTTCTAAAAGGTCAGTGGTGCAAACAATATTAGCTTTTGATATTCGGACTGTCCCGTTTTAGTAACATATCGCTGCAGGTATGGCCGATCATATTACTCAAAGCTTTTTTTGCCCGATCGTTGCCTGAAGTGCTACCTACCTAAGCTTGTGTTTGTATGGGGAGTGTAAAATCAACTTTTACTGGAACCTAATACAGGTCAGGCTAACGTAAGTGCAAATTTTGCCTGCGAATCGACAGCAGGGCTTGGTAGTAATGCAATTTAACCACTTGTACACCTTTTTCAAGACGAATCAAATTTTTATAAGATTATTTGGCCGGTATACGGTATTGTGGTCATTGCCGTAAGCTTAAATACAGTAATTAGAGAACATCACGCTTTAATTTTCTTAAAATGAACCTTAAAGTTAGATGGTTGTGACCTTTTTTTTTTCTTCGAATCCCATATTTGCCACCCTAGGTACGCCTTTTGGGGTCAATTGTGACTTTTTTTTTTAAATTACGGCAATTTTTGTTGATTTACGGCAAGTTTTTCTATTATGTATGGCAACCCCGTAAATGATCAGCGGCAACACTGCTGCGACATACTCTTCCATCAGCTATTGGTTAAGAGTAGGTAGGTACAAGTACACTGATAAGACAACGAAGGAAAAATCTTTCTAAATGGTGTTGCCGACATCAAAAATATATCTACCTACATAAAATACTCGTAATTTATATTTTACTGTCGTTCTATGTAAAGCCTAACAATTTAGTATCAATCTTGAGACTCTTAGGTAGATATATCAAGTACATAAGTACATTATATGGGTATTTTTTACATGTATTTATTTGTCTAATACTTATTTTCAATTTATGGCACAGTAATAATACCATTATCAAACCAACGCATTTCTAAGAAAAACAGCGCGTGTTATTGTTACAGTAGCAAGAGTGGAATATTTTTAGAAATTGTTATAAAATGTTTTCAGAACGCTCAATAAAATTTACTTTAATAATCACTTACCTAACTCAAATTACTCAGTATCTACTTATTAATGTGATTCTGTTGTTTCATCGTCCTTATGAAAGTTGACGGTAGTTTATACCGAATATTGTTAACTTACGTTATCTTAATGATTGAATAGTGAAAACCAACAAGATTTATAGGTTTGTAAAATACCAATCTACCATACTATACGTATACCATACCATACGGTTAAAATACTTAGCTGATGCAGTGGAAAACCCTGATAATGCCTACTTTGATCTCGTAAAATCAAATTTCGGATTCTGCAGTCTAGCATTTAACTAACATTTTTTTTTCAGCCATGTCGCCCCTGAACGGAATACAGCTCAGGTGGCGCCGCGATGCGGCGAACATCCAAACTCCAAACGAACATAATATTACAACCACAGTGAGCCCCGGAAACGGTGAGTATTCTTCTCCAGATTAAAAGTTTTCCAGCTTTATATAATAGATATAAAGAATATTAATTACTATAAACCAAATGAAACTCGCCCGAAGTTCTTAAACAGCTAGACTACGCCTACCTTTGAACAAAAAGTATTAAATATGTATGTCCAAATATAATTATAGTTCAAATAAACATAGAAAAAAAAAAAAAAAAAATAGATGAGAACATTTGTTAGATATTTATCCTTGTTTTGACTGTTTACGTATATAGATAAAAAATCAAACAATAAAAGAACTTATATGTACTATATGTGGATATGAACCTAGGCTCTTCCCTAGATAGAGAAGGAAGGAAATGCTAGGCCACGCTGCTTCCATACGGATCAGTGATGTAACAAGTTAGAGGCCAAACAAAGTCCGCTGTTTTTAATATTTTCTAAGAATTATGATCCCATTGCTGTTTAACGATAACAATTAAGACGAACGGGTTTATAACTCGGTTTGCATTTTTTCATAATATAATTATACAACACAACTGTTATAGTTCTCTTCTCCACTATTATACCAGTGCCAAAAGACCATGTGACTTTAATGTGCTAGCTCCTAATTAGTTTATCGGTCAATTTTCTCGTCGCTATTCGACGATAGAAGGACAGATATTTAAAGTTGGAACCTACCATATACTTAGGTACCTTACTTACTTCGAGAAAGTTGAACGAAAGTTTAATTTGACGATAAAACTCACAGTCATTAAAAGTTTAGAAACTTCGTGCCCTCTGCGGTGTAACAAGAGACTGTAGCGAACGTATGCTGACAAGAAATTTTGCGTTCTATAGTACTCTATTAAACAAACATTATAACACTACTAGCGACCTGCCCCGGCTTCGCTACAGTAGCTACTAAATACACTACAGAAAAACTATGAACGTTTATACATATCAACCTTCCTCTTCAATCACTCTATCTATTAAAAAAACCGCTTAAAAATCCGTTGCGTAGTTTTAAAGATTTAAGCATACAGGACAGAGAAAGCAACTTTGTTTTATACTATGTAGTGATACTCCCTGTACCGCTATATGTATACTAAGTATACACATATTTCCAATCAAGTTTTCGAAAACGGCTCTAACGATCTCTGTTCGATGCTTGTTTTGTTAGTCTTCTCTAGACAAACAAGAAACGATTGAGTTTATTACACAAAATTATTTTCCAACTAAACTCGTACATATCGCGATAGACATTCAGACTTTTACATACTTTGTAATATTTATCGACCTTATTTGCGATGTTCAAAGGCTTACTATAATGTCGTACCTAATAAGCACTTACTAACTAGGTTGGCTGTACAAAACTGAAATACCTAGTCAAATTCTGAACACTTAGTATTTTACATAATTGATTATAAAAATAAATTATTATTATTCCAGTGCCAGCTCACCCCGTGAACCATGCACCAGCACAGGATTCCATTGATGTAGGAACTACAGCAGTTACTACAACAATGGAATCAAGTCTACCTTCAACAACGACTACGCAAGAGTCTATCGCAGATAAGACAGCAGGGTTGGCCCACAAGTTGAATATAGAAACCTGGCAACTGGTTGCCATCTTAGTTGGTAAGTAAAAGTCACGGAACAGAGGTAAAAAGAAAAAAAACAACTTCATAGTTTCACACAAGATCAATTAGTTGTAAAGCATTCTCCTTCTTTCATAAAAGTACTGTAACTACTACTTTAGGCGTATTAATTCTGGCTATACTGCTTTTTTTATAGTCTAAGCCCAATACTGTACTATTTGAGGCTGCTATATTATACTTGTATAGGCTACAATGTATTTCTAGATAATTTTCTGCAATATCGACATAAAAAAGTATTTCAATATTTATGAAATTTCAGAAGAAACAAAGATTATACTTCAAACGCAGCAAACAATGAGTTAGTAGTAATTAACTAAATCGTTCCATACCAAAGATCTATTGATCTCTATTTTTGTTAAACATGCATATAATAAAAATGATTGGTATTATTATTATGTACTCGTATTTTTAATTCTATTAAATTGATGTTTTTTCTTTTAATCAGGTGTAGGTGTGATTGTGTTGGGTATATGTTTCTGCTGCATCCGGCGATGCTTCCGCAAGCGCAGATCCAAGGATGGCAAGAAGGGAATGAAAGGAGTAGACCTCAAGTCCGTCCAACTCCTAGGTTCAGCATACAAGGAAAAGGTAATGCTATAACGAATACCTTATTGCTAAGTTGACATTCTACGCACCAAGTAAAACTGTAATAATTTGATATTATGGACTATTAAATTTGTAATAATTGAATAACCCAAATAAACAAGTTTAATTACAATTTCAGCCTATATTCTGGTACTTAATTTTTTCTGCATTAGCAGAATGGAAATACTTGGCAGCGCCACAGGGTTTTGATCATTTCTTAAGATAATATCATGTTAATTTCAGAACAGTTCCTTCAGCAATGAAGAAAAGAGCTGTAAAGACATTACTTTGGTATCACTCTTTTTTAAAATGGCTCATAAATATGAGCTCCTTGTTTACCCATTATACATATAAGGAATATGATATTCATGTGAAATTTGCCGCGGGACGTGCATTTAGGTTCAGCCGGATATGGAGGAGCTTACGGAGAACGCTGAGGAACCCGACGACGGTGATTCCAAGAAAGAGGAACAAAAACTGGGAAAACTACAGTACAAGGTGAGGTTGTAAACAAATAGTTCGACGAGGAACGAAGCAGGACGGTTGCTCCTAATTGATTATGTCAATTGCTACGACGAAGGGAAGTGCTCATTCTTATATCGGTTATCACATTTCAGAACCATTATCTTTTTTGTTCTTAGCAGTTGTACATGTCATATTACAAATAAATATACTAAACAACGCAATATTTCATTAAAATCATATCTTTGAGTTCAACATACTATGAAATAACCAATTGTTTAGTATGTTACTTGTAGATTCCGGAAACCGTGCCATACTTCTTTCCTTTGTTTTTTAAATTACATATTGATCGAAATTTTAGTTCTTCATTTTTTATATTATTGGTGACTAATTTGTGTTAATCCACTAGCCAGTAGTTATATACATTATATCAAACTAAAGCCATGTGGTCGTTTAATACCATTTGATTCGATTTAGTTTCAACTTTAAAGCTTTCACTGTTTAGTTTAATATGTGTCAGTAATATTTTTAATGATTTACAGCTGGAATATGACTTTAATAGCAACAGTCTGTCTGTAACCGTTATCCAAGCAGAGGATCTGCCTGCACTTGACATGGGCGGTACATCGGACCCTTACGTAAAAGTGTACCTTCTTCCGGATAAGAAGAAGAAATTTGAGACTAAAGTTCACCGAAAGACTCTCAGCCCGGTATTCAATGAAACATTTGTCTTCAAGGTAAGAGTAACTTAAATTTAAATTACATTTTTGTGCTTAAACTGTATTGCACAAGATAGAAATAATTATTGTCCTTTTGCACAGGGCGTGCCCTACGCAGATGCCATGAACAAAACCTTAGTATTTGCTATCTTCGATTTTGACCGATTCTCCAAACACGACCAGATCGGTGAGGTAAAAGTACCTCTTTGCCAGGTGGACCTTGCTCAGACTATTGAGGAATGGCGTGAATTACAGAGCGTCGAAGGCGAAGGTGGACAGGTGCGATTCAAAAATAAAAAGCAAAGTTCTTTTTCAGATTTACTTAATAAAATACAGTTAAACCAACTTGACATTCAGGTGTTTGTAACGTTAAGGTATATGACGATGGAAACGGAATTCATCCTGATTTTATTACATAAAATCGACCTTATCTTTAGAAATGTTTATTTATTTCTAGAAAAAGTTTTGAAAACACTGAAAAGCAACTATAACAAATATTTTAAACTAAATATGCGCAATTTAATGAACTATTGCATCTTTAAACTTTATACCGCTATTGTTAATTATTTTCAGCCCTTTACTTTTTACGCCCATGGTTTAAACCACTTTACGTTTTTAAAGTTTTTTATATATCTATACTTATTCTTATTTGCTCTTCCTTAGTGAATTTTTATTATCAGTTTTTGGACGTGCGATCACTATCGTTCGATTTCTTTTTTTTTAACACTACAAGGTAGGATGCCATTACTTTTAATTATATTACCTATTATAAGCGTCACACTATCATAATGTACAGTATAAGAGCTATAACTAAGAACTAATTCAAACGATTTCGAGGTTTGTTGCGAAAATCAAGATTGGTAAAGTTAACAGCTTGATAAAAGTATGTTAACAGTTACACCCAGGTCACATCAACAATATATCTTAATATACACTTTACAGCATCTATTAGGTACATTTATGGTATACTCGACATTTTTCATGAATGCACAAATAACAATAATTCTAATTTAAATGCAAATAAATATAATTATAGGAACGCAAAAAGGATTAAGGATACTATTTATATTTTTTAAATAGCTTAGGCTTGAATGGGAGAACACATCCACCTTTTTAAATAAATAATGACAACTGATATTTTATTTAAAATAACGTGGATTTGTTATTACCAGAACAGCAATAAGACACGCCGTCCTTTCAATAAATTTAACCTGGAAATCTTCAAAGAATTTTAGCTATAGAGTGTACATTTAATTTCGGAGTTACGTTTATTGAAAGGTTGACTTACATTTTTACAATATTACTGCACTTTTTAATTCAGAGGATCCTTGACTATGATGCTCGTACTTTTCTGTTGATGGAAGCGTGCGTCATTTGTTCCACTGCGCGCTCTCTGCGCACTAACAGCGCACACCAGTCAAGGCATCTCGACATGGATTGAGTCGTCATTTATTTTTCCGATAAATTAATATCGACAGCAAAAATGTATTTACTTGGTTTTTTCTCTTTTTCTCCATATTTTCTCTGCTCTGCTTGGCTGTGTTTGATTGTGTCCTGAACAATCTTGCATGCCGCTTCAAACGAAATGATCATTCACGTAAGTATTATTTTGAGACACATCAATATGTATATTTTAAAATATAACGAACACATTCCATCGAAATATAAATACATAGTTGACGGAATTATTTGATGAACTGTTTAAATTTTGTAACAAAAATCGACAAAATAAAACGTGAGTCGAAGATTTTAAATTCAAACTTACTTCGAATAGGTAGGTTACGTCTGAAATCAAACATCTAAAAAATATCACCTATTACCTATTATCACCTTTCATACCATATAATATTATTTTGTTATTTAACTTTTTGTTTATCCATCCAACACTTAAAAGTTAATTTATATTGCGGCTGGGGAATGTTGCATGTCTGTTTCAATATTACGTGAATCCTCTTGTCCCTGATTTGGCATTTTATCTTTAAAATATTCACCAGAATTTGAATACATTTAAGTACAACAATTAGATAATGGCAATTCAGGGCATAACTTAGTTATTATTTCACAATATTGGCTATATACATTTATATGTCTGCACCTAACTTGTTTTCGTCCATCACATAATTATGGCTATATCGTGTTTCGCTACCTCCTACAATAAATTACTAACACTACACATCCGAAGTGATATTAGAGTCAAACTATCCTGAAGAGGACATTACCTTTATATTTTAAATATGTTTTTACAAAGTAATTGATAAAAAGGCTTGTTTGAGTCTTGTCAAATGTTTTATTTCAGCTTCGTGCAACAGCATCTACAAAAATGTAGAGCTCAAAGGAGTTTAAATGCACAATTTTGTTCCATTTTATTAACTGGATACGCAAATATGTTACAGGTCACCTTCTGACCAAGGAACGAAGAACAATGACAGTAGAACAAACTTCAGACCTAATAAAATCCGTTTACAATCCATTTTGTATGTATGGTGGTGCAATAATGAAATACGTCGTAATTAATACAAAAACATTGATCTCAAATTGTAAGGTTCTGGTAATATGGCACTGAAAACATTTTAGCAATTGAATTAATGTATTTCATGTTGCATGAAATCAAAATAAAAAGTTCTTTTTGCATTAGTTGTTGACGCTTCACGTCACATATAATTTCTACAAATGTAGTAATCACTGTCTGTAAGAGACGATGTCATATTATGATGAAAATTTTTCAAGAACATTAAAAAAGAATTACGTTAATCGTTATTTTAAAATCGCTTATTTTAAAATTATAACCAACATCTACTTTACCTACTTGTTTCTTCTAGGTTAAAATTTACTTTTCAACTTTTCCATATAAGTGAGGTTGACATATGTATGTTCCCATACTCAAAGCCTCTAAGACTATTTCTTATCTCGTCTCACTCTTTCTCTGTTGGGTCAACTCACGGAAACAACGATTTTGAAACCGCTGGGAGGCAAACATAAAATTATTTTTGCCAATAAAATTTAATTAAGGTACGACTATTACTAATGACTACACTTCGGACTCCGGAATACAAGACTTGCAGTAGCACCTTTTTATATCGCTTAGTTTATAAAGTAAGTACACAAACCCCACAGGTGTGTGATATGTATAACTTTAATAAACAAAAACTTTACCGACTCTTTGTACTCGTATTTTCAGGCTGTACTGACATCATTTAAATGACTGACTAGTTAAAATTTATATACAATTTACCTACTTATTAATAACTTCTAGATTATTTTACAAAAACCATATAAAGAACTTGTTATTTCTAGCAAACACCATACATATAAATATTAATTAGCACCACACCCGTAGAATACCTACAGCCAGTGTCATAGTGTGATGTGTCTTAATGTAATATGTTCACCTATAAAATAAATGTCTATGTATTTTATAATATAGCAAAAACATAGCTAGTTAAATCCTCTAAATAAAATTTATAATATACATAAATATTGACACAAACATTTGCGATTTTTTTGTATAAAAGAATTACAAATTTTACTTAGAGGGTTATGTATTGTGGTATTCTGTGTATATGTACAAGATATATATGTATATCAGGAAGAAATTGCGATCTGTTCCTAAAATGGTTGATCATTATACACACAGGGAAGCATAATTTTAGGTTTAAAGTATTTTACTGTATATACCTAATGTATTTTAATGTAAGAAATTAAGTCCTTCATACACATACCGTTCGAGGACTTGTAAAGGTGAGCTCACAGCAAACTTGATGATTTGAGCTGGGTGTTTCGAAACTACAAAGTACATTCGTCATTGGCTTCATTTCGGCAACAGATCGTAATCAAATACAACCTATCTCTTTACCAATATAATATTATATATATTATGTCAGCAGACAGTGACTGCTTTATAATCTTAGGTTTTATGTGATCGTTGTTTTTGTTTCCCCCTAGACTTGTGTTAAAATGTTTGTTCCGTGTTTACCTATATGTGTTAGATGACGTCTTGTGCTAAAACGTTATAAGTAACGCAATGAAATTTAATATAAAATGACACATATACGTCTGACTAGTTGACGAGTCCGTTTTATTTGAGGCTACCTGTATCTTATTCTATATGAGCTATGGCATCCTAAGCACGTGTATCTGCGCAGGTTTTCAGTTTTTTCATGAGAAAGTTAGTTTATCATGTATTTTTTTTGCTAAACTGAAATTCTGTACAGATAGACAAAAAACCATAATTTGCTTCTAGGTGACTTCACGGGGCTATTATTTTGTTTCATTTATATTTAATTTCATTTGAAGAGGTTTTATACTATATCCTGTTCCGCCCTAAGCCGCGTTATTTATAATCCGTATGTTTTTTAAATATTGTTTTATAAATAGCTTCTCAGACCTAATCTCAAGCTAATCCTAACATAATATTCCTCTGTAACTTCCATACTTCTCATAATCCAAAAAACCCTTAAACCTGAAACACAATAAGACACAACAACAAAAATAGAAACAAAAATCTATTGGCCATTTGTTAATAAAGTCGAAAAAAATTCTAATAAGAGTTTAAAAGTTTATCCTAACTTTATTTTTATTTTTAAAACGTATCTGGATAATGGACGAATTATAATGATATAAAAATATTTGAAGAGTGAAGCTATATAAATTAAAAAACTGTACTTGCAATTATTTATTCTGGTGTTGACAATATACAAACATTAAAGACAAAGACGCTTAGTAATAAAATGAAAACTATTTGGAATGTAGACATACTAGACATATTATAATCAATATTACTCGCTATTGATATTGCAGGACAACAAGTTGGGAGATATATGTTTCTCGTTGCGTTATGTACCAACTGCCGGAAAACTAACCGTCGTTATCTTGGAGGCTAAGAATTTGAAGAAAATGGATGTCGGTGGCCTATCGGGTAAGCTCACGCACATATCGTTGATAAAATTACTCTTATCTGTGACGTTCTTTATTTATTTATATGTCTTCATAAACAAAGAAACACTGATGATAACACTATATAATATATTGTCTAATTTCAGGAGATTTAGGGTAACATCTTATTTATTGACTTTATTGTTATAGGTACAGAACTTAAATTAATCCTGTCAATAAATTACTTGTTATATGTACTTAATTAGATACAGGACCTACATTCATCTTCTTACACCGCATGCAACTAATTTTATGCAACGTTACAATATGACATCTTTACAAAGTTACATTAGCAACGATAGAATTAACCTGCTTTAAATTATATCTGATAAGTATATCATTATTAGCTTGGATGCATGCATGAAGCTTTTATACCAGAAATTGAAACACGAATTTAACTTTTTTTCTTTTTACGAAATTACACACTATGTACCGCGTTGATCGGCTAGAAATGCAATAAAGAAAAAATACTAAGTATAATCATAATAATATGCACTAGATATAATGCAGCTCCTAAGAATTCATCTATTAAATTTAGCGCCCATAGTAAATTTGCCGAAAGGTCATAGTCATTTAGCTTGACAAGTTTTTTAAATCAGATCATACCTAATCTTTTTTATATGGACACTATGACAGCAATAATAACACTAGATATTCCATTCAATATCTAAATTTCTCTATAATATTGTTTTGGTATTTATAAATACTGAAGTATATAAGCACCTACATATAAAAACTAATTGGAACAAACCATCTCATACTCATGTACCTAAGTAGTTATGTAGCTCGAAATCAAATGATAGGTAAGTACCTACACATAACAGATTGATTGATATTTGTACGTTCATAAAAAGTTTTTAAAAAATATTTTAGAACTTATAGGTATACATATACGAAATAATTAACTATTTTTTCCCTTTTTTCATATCTGGATACGTCGCTGCGTCGCCACAGATCCGTACGTAAAGATTGCACTCATGCAAAACGGCAAACGTCTGAAGAAGAAGAAAACAAGCATCAAGAAATGCACACTGAATCCCTATTACAACGAGTCATTTACTTTTGAAGTACCATTCGAACAAATACAGGTGCGAGCCGAGATTGATTGGAAATTTGGTGTCGTAGCACATTGCTTTAAGATTGTCTCCGAGGGCGAGTTGGTCAAAGCTGTTGCACGTTTATGCTATAGTTATTTGTGTTATTCATGCATAGTTATTGACAAAAGATATCTCCTATTTTGACAATATCTAATATTATCCTGTACCTGTACATTATAAGTTGGTTTTTATAACAGACTAAATAAAATTGACTAAGTATTATTTGAGCTGCTCCAACGAATCCTAAAGAATTTAAATGCGGCTTCGAAAATCATGTTTACCGTGAAAATTGAAAAAGCTCTTTAATTATTAAAAAAAATCTAACACTTGCTATACGTAATTTATTTAAGGAAAATAAAATAGAACGGATCGGTAATAGTATCTAACGCAAAATTACTGCCGCGATTAAACAACCCTTGGAGATCAATCTTGGACATTGTCTTGAATGAAGATACTGATTAACAGAAAATATATAGTAGGTATTTCTTCATTCAGAGTTGTCCTTAAATGTGCAAATTGATGTTGTGTACCTAATGTAATAACTGGTATAAATATTTACACCACTTGCATCCAACCCTTCCTACTCCTCGTGTTGTTGAGCGATGTTTTGAATGAATCCTATAAACGTTATTATTTTAAAGCGCACTTTTAATCCTTTGCTTAGTCAATGTACTCAATGCATACATTATTAAACTGGTAAATATTTCAACGTAGATTGAATGAGCTAAGCAAAATTCAAACCAATTGCAACTTTATATTAATTTATGCTTTTTAAATCCAATTTTTATTTTGCTGTTGTTTATGTGTGTTACGCAAATAATATCAGTCTATGTTGTTATAACTGTTGTTGGTATATTAAGATTAAATTCTAGGTTAATTAGATACTAAATTATTATCAAAATTTCTTTCCTTTGATTCTGTCAACTATCTCCATATCCAGATTCCTATATTCCTTTCTTATATGTTTTAAAGTCAAGATTTTAAGCTTTTCCTTTAAATAGTTATAACCTTTAACTGAGATAACCAGTTTGAGTTAGAGGTTTTACTTTTTAAGGAAAACTTAAATAATGTTGGTTTTAAAACATATAATATCTTCTCCGTGCAAAATGAGTGGTGTCCGGAAATCTCCCCTCGTAACTGCATTACAACTTGGTGACTTCAAACTGTAATTACTTTGTTTTACGGAAACCAGTCCCTCTTTCTTCTTCTTTCTAATCTATCATTTCATACTTTCTTATATCTTTATTTATTATTCCACCTTGTTGTACCTCGTCCTTTTATATAACCGTTTAAATAGATATTTATTATGATATGGGTAAATTACAGGTAAGTCAAAGAGTAAGAACAATGTATTTATTATCTCATATTGCTCGTTTCATGTCGAAACACCTTTTCATTTCTTCCGATGATACCTATTGGTGTTGCTGATGGTCAAATCTTATTAGACACTCAAAAATATACCTGATATAGGCTTTCTCACAACAGAACCCACAATGTTAACATAGTTATAAACGTTGTTGATAATAATAGAAGCGATCTACTAGTAGGTACCAACAGTTTGATTTCCTTTCCGAGCCTTAAGCAGCCTGTGGTAGGTACCTATAACTGAAAGAAACGGTTCCTTATAAATAAAATCAGTCCAATAATCAAACGCCGTTGATCATTTCTCGCCTCGTAGTAAATTTAATGTCGTAGCCAATCAAGCTGTCGCAACTATTGTGCCTGTAGGTACCTATACTTTATGATAATATCAGTCATTCCATATCAACACACGATACTTACCATTGTCTACTAATGTATGAACTGCACAACAGAAAGTGAATCTAGTAGTGACGGTGGTGGATTACGACCGCATCGGAACATCGGAGCCTATCGGCAAGGTAGTGCTGGGATACAACGCGTCAGGCACCGAGCTGCGCCACTGGTCCGACATGCTGGCCAGCCCGCGCCGCCCCATCGCCCAGTGGCATACACTCAAGGATCCAGAAGATGGAGAAAAGAAGGACTAAACGAAGAGTCGAGGTAAAAGTTTACTTACCACTTGGACCCATATATTATTATTACAGTGTCTAGAATTTCGCAGTCAAAATACGTGGTGTATTTTAGTAGGTACACACGCCGCCTTTTCATTACTATTCGACTTACGTCCATCAAAATTTAAAAATTTCTCAACTATATGAACCTCTTAAGCTATTTGAGCCTCTTTAGCTTAGGTACATTATTCATTAGTTTCAGAATTGCGAGAGACCGTGAATGTTCAACAACCGGTACGAAGACAAACAGCCTTAACATTTCATTTCACTATCTTCTCGCTCAAGAGGATCTTCATAACATATTCGACGTATTTAACGAGACTTTCAAGGATAGTATTAAAAATATAAATATTCTAATCTTGGAACTATTATGTTATATAAACTGTTAATGCTTCGTTGGTGTAAACTTAAATACCTAGGTGTTGTTTAAATAATTAAAGTTCAGAATGTTATTGAAAACTAAATATATTAGGTAAATACATGTCTACTTCTTATGATTATAAACACGAACACAATACCTACAATCTGAAACCGAGAATGTGTCAAAGTGCAATGACTGACACAGTCTCGGACGATATAATAATATTATGTAGGGAACATAAAATGCATAGTATGTTTCAATAAATAAACAAATAAATAAATGTGTCAGGACCAATATACGGTATAGAACTCTCAAGTAGGTACTTAAAGTCCTCCAAAAATATAAAAATCTCTCAGTAGGTATACCGTTTTTGGAAGTACCGATAAACGTATGTGTAATTGGTACCTACTTTATACTTATGTTGGTATTTTAATTGATTTGTTGCCTAACTAATACTCATATCGCCATGTTTAAATTTATATTACTACTTAGGTATTTACTTTATCCTAGAGCCTGAGAAGCCCCATAGTTTTACAAATACTACCTAGTAGGTATTACGTACAGGGCATTAAGCATGGGAAAATGTTCTGCTTTTCATCCAATTGTTATTTCAAGATATTTCTATGCAAAGTATAGCATCTATTGAAGCACTATTAGGTACGTTAGTAAAAATATAACCAAAGCGTAATATGTT